>JAPMOB010219923.1:0-11875 GCA_029875015.1 Lepomis gibbosus | reverse complement strand
TTGTGTCTCTTTGTGGTCGTTTTGCATCTGTTTGTGGTTCCTTTACATGTCTTTGTAGTCATTTTGTCTCTTGGATTTTGTTACGTCTCTATTGTTGTTTTCGAAGTCATTTGATTATTCCGTTTCCTAACTGAATCTGAAAAAGAAGTAATTTTTTTGGTTTTTCCATTTTAAAACCAGAATGGGAATGATTTGATACAGATGGGGTATGGCGGGGCCTGATTTTGTAATAAAGATCTTGAACTCAAGTGGGTTTTTAGTTAGGTGTTTTGGGAAATAGAAAAACGAAGTTAATCTTTCACTACACAGTGCAACTCACTGTGTGTGTACTGGGACAGGAATAGGAAAGCTTCAGAACTCGCCTGAGAATCTTAAAGTTTCTTCAGCAGGCTACATTATATTTATTCAGTAGACTTCAAATTGCTACGTGTGTCAGAGGTCCCGTGGTTTTGGAGCAACTAGGCTCGTGGCCTCTGGTACTGCGGGGAATTGAACCTAGGTCTCTCACACCAAAGCCATGTGTCTTATGCGCTCCGCCATCACCACCCTTTGATAATTATCAAAGTAACCTAATTCATAATTGTCAGTACATCTAATGGTAAGCTAAGCAGCAAAAATGAACTGATATTAGTTAATTCGGTGAACTGTATGTGAACAAATGATCCACAGATTGAAATGTTTGGATCATTTTGGATAATCATTGGGCCTATTTAAATGGAACACCATGCTGGGCTCATTTGGGGTGATGCTCGGCATTAAAACACAGTATTGATGAGCACTTAATGGCAAGTAAAGAGGTCTGAGCGAGTCCCTTATATCTTAATCTAGCCTAAAACACACAAAACTTTGGTACCCCACTGTGTTGTGGTAGAATATTAGTAGCCTACTCTACTCTCTCTCCTGTGGCTCAGTGTTGTCATTTATTTAATGTATTTTGTAGTATTGTCGAAGTTGCTCAGGCAACCAGATGTTAGATCAGCCCCAAGCAAAATGTTATCTGGATTCTGACTTACTTCATCAATATGTAAGCGGAATCAGCGGAACTGTGAACGTTTAAGTGGCTCTCCAGCAAAACAACAAGTCAAGAGTAAGTTAGGTGGACTACTGATTTTTGCTATGCAATCAAGTAGGCCTACCCTATTTTTTCTTTAAATTCTTTTTTGCGTGCCATAATGTAGTGCTCATTTTTACAATCACATTCGCCACAGTAGATATGAGATGGAATTTAGTTCGAAACCCAGTAGCATACTAAGCCGAGAATACAACACCGGTCAGAGAGACTGCAGCTCCTTTGCTTTTCTATTTCCGTTTGTTCTGTTCTGATTTTAAAAATGAAAAAACTTCTCTGGTTGTTTCGCATGACGTAGTCATTGTGCCTCGCTTTGAAGTGGTTTTGTTTCTCTTTGTGGTCGCTTTGCATCTTTTTCAGTGACATCTTGCAGATGAAACCCGGGTAGGCTTTCTGTAATCGAGCCATGTTTGGAGGAAGAACATAAGTTATTCTCATTCATCACTTTCCTCACAGACCACATCCAAAGTGGCACCTTTACATGGAAGGCATGCCCTTTGATCATGTGATGATTCTGCTTGACACCTCTTGTCTGATTGGTCAGCTGCTTAGGGAATGTTCACTGACTACTGGCCAGCCCTAACCTGCGGACGGTTACACATCATTCCATTCTCAGACGGTAAACAGTGACAGACTTCACATCGTCTTGCCATCAGGCCTGGGTTTGTTCAGTCGTGTGGAGCTGAACCCATTCGACTTCTCCCAGGTACCTGATCCGTGATATCTGGGAAGATGGATGTGAGGAATGTGGAAGAGGTCAGTGGTCATGAGCAGCTCAGCAGGACGTCCTCTCTGCTCTAATAAGCTCAACTTGAGTTCCTGTCCTGTTATTGGTGGAGCTACAAGATGCTGTCTTGTTCATCCCCATCTAGCTCTGAAAGGTTCAGAATGGAAGCAGTTGTATCACATGTCAGATTAAATTCAAACTCTGAAGGTCTTGCCACAGTCGTGGGCTCTCTCCTTTGAGGGATGCACTCTCCATGACCTTAGATCTCTTATTTACTGATGCTCGACACATTGTGCAAGAGCAAAGTTCCAAAGTGGATCAGGGGATTATGCTTTTGGTGGAATTTGTTGCACTGGACTCATCCCATGTAGTTATCTTCTTTCTTTACACTGGCAAAATTGAAAGAACAGAATGTCCTGTATAATCCCATCCTGAGTGTTCAAGTTATATCAGTGACTTCTTATTCAAGAGAAGGGTTGTGTTCTCAGGCAACTCAAGGCATTCTGTATTCTGCTATTGCCTTTAAATATGTTTTCTCCTTTAGATCAACGTTTCTCATTCAATAAAATCTCTGCTGGGTCGGCACCAGTTTAGTCTTCCCTTCTCTTTTATGTCTTTTGTTTGGGGAAGTAACCTCTGTAAATGTGCAGACCTGGCAGGTTTTAAACCTCAATGATTTATTCATTTTAATAATTGTTATTATGCTTTTTGTTATAAACCCCTTACTTGCTGATGTGTTTCAGTAGATTTTCTGCTCCTGTTCAAAACTTTCTGCACAGAATCTCACATCTGTTTGTAAAAAAAAAAATTCGTTTCTTACGAAACTAAGCTCATTAAATCAGAATTCATAGTATTTTTGCCTGCCCTATAGCTACACAGGGCATTACCCTGGGTTATTGTTCGGCTGATATAGTCCGACCGTCTGACAGAAACAGAACTGGATTAAGTTAGACCAGCAGGTGAAAAAACTGCAGGGGGAAAAGACAAAAATTCACTAAGTGAAAACACTTGTGATCAGGCCGAACTCTCACCATAAATCTGTTCAGTCACAATCCGGCTGCCACCCCGCCGTTCACGGCGCTAGTTGGGTGCACTCTGCTTACTATAAAGGCGTACACTGGTGTCGCATCAGCTGGGCGGAGTTGATTCGTGCCAAGTCAAAAACTGTCTCCTGCGGCGGCCCCTGACATTTTGCACCCTAGGCAACCCCCTTATGTCACCTATGCCACGCGCCCTGAGGCCTAACAAAAAAAGGGAGAAATAGTTATTCATCTTTGACATCCTTAACAGTAACTAAGGAAGCAATGATGAGAGGAGAAATCAACAGCAGATGTCTCTTTACAACCAGTCCATCAGTTTGTCACATATTGGACCAACACCCTGAATGTTAACTGAATTCAGACCATGGCCTTTTCACAGTGCTCCACAGTCAGCCTAAAAGGAGTTCATGGACCAGCCTATGATACTCTATTGTGTCCTCGCGGGGTTTATTGTGGGTACCCATGTGTCTGGCTTGCCGTCGCTGAACTATCACTACCAAGAAGCTCCCTTTAGTGTGTGTCCATTTGTTTGAGACAGCGAGAGTGACTAAGGTGAGGGAGCGCCTGTAGCTGTGAATCGAAGAATCAAAACGTTCTCTTCTGACAGTTTCACAACGGAAGTTATTCGCACGAGTGAGAGAACCCCCACACCGCCGTACAACTCCTGACAAGCAGAGAGAAGCAGCTAAAACCGGATATCTGTTCATCTTGGCTTCAAAATAAAAGCATAATATTGCCATACCGTACACTGTATGATGGAGGCCCAATTTATTAAATTGTTTTCAAGACATACTTGTACTGAACCTCTTACATATTTGCCTGTGCTAATGTGCACCAGTGTCCATTGCGTCCAGTTCCAAATTTTCTGATACATAATTTCTTTTCTCATTGTATTTCATTTAGATTCAGTTGTATTTTCATCTTTATCTCTGTGTATATTTAATTTTTAATTCAAAGGGGAGGGGAGGGGGGCAGCAGATGGAAGGCAAATGTGGCCATGTCACCACAGCTGAATAGATTTTTTTAAAAAAGTTAAATTATTTTCATTACAATCATTACACAAACAATTTGGAATAAAAGATGAAATAACGGCTACGACATAGCATGAACGTTTCTGACAAAGGTGTAGGCTGACAGCTGACAGTCCAGCTTTCTAAGCCCCCCCTTTTTACAATAACCAACATGTCTGATCTATATTTTAAAATTTGTTCATTAAATTAGTTTTTTTTAACTTGCAGTCTGTTACACATTTTCAGTTCCACCAATTCACACCTTCAACTGAAATATGATAACTTTCTTTGGGTTTTGTAGCCTTTTATTTAATAAACAGCAGGTTGGTTCTTAAGACGTTTTGTTCACAAATCATGACTCCCTTATGAAGCCCACCACCACATCTCTCTGTGAATACAAAAGTATCCTGTTATCTCAAAGTAAAACTGAGTAAGCACAATATAAATAAATATAGATATTAGTCACCAATCATGTAATAATCGTATTTTGGGGAATTCTGTTGGCAGATAATGTTGGTCTTCTTTCACATAAGAATATATATCACAATTTCCTTCTTATTCATTTGGACTGACAAGGTGGGAGGTTTCTGTCACCTGTAGCCGTTTTATTTTGAAAGGTTCAACCGGAACGCTCTTTTTAAAAGGCATTGGCTACAGCTCAACTGGAAAGACTCGACAAACCTTGTGTTTGGGGAGAAAGGGGTTAATGAGTAAAGCAGACGTTTGGAAATATGCTGCTCGAGCATATATCCCCCTCTTAGACAAACAAACCGGTGGCCTCTGCTCGGACTACACGACAGTAACACGGACTGGTCCTCTGAACCAGCACACAGTAATGTCAAGGTAACGTTAACTGGAAGATAGCCCACGGCAGACCAGCGAGTTCTGCTGCCTGGCTCGTTGGGGGTTTTTTGCCTTTTCCTTCTTCACCGCTGCTTCTTCCAGAGTGAACATCCAAGGATGTACAGGAAGATAAGCAGCAGCAAAGGTCAGCGAGACGGATCGATGCAGTTGTCGGTGATAAAGTAGACAACGCCACCAGAACAAAAAGCTTTTTTTTTTTGAACCCTGGCAGGATACGGTTCGGCTAAATTTCCATATACACATGATGAGGAAAACCAAAGTCATTCGGATGGTTTTTGCGTTGTGTCTGGGATGTTTCATCATGGTCATCCTCTACTTCAACAGCAGCCTGAAAGCAGGTGAGCAGAAATTCTTCTTGATCAGCAGTGCAACTGGACCACAATATTTCTTCCCCCCCAATTCTTTTGTTTATTAAAATGATGAGAATGTAACGCTAAAATCTGTCACAGGATTTAGAAACATAGGCCTACATGTAAGGGCACTAGAGATATCCCAGCAAAACTAAAATTCTAAAATGTAAAAAGTATTCAGAAAGTTTCACAGGATCCAAGAAAGAAAGTTCCTTTAGCCAGAACTGATTTTTGTTTCCTTAAAAGTGAATATTTGTAGGGATTGCATTGATTTAAAACACATTTCTTACATATGTTTTGTATGGCAAATGAAGCATATCAGATGTCTAATGTTGTTTAGCAGTATGGCCTAGTTGATCTCATAGTTTATATTAGCAGGCTAGCTTGGCCCATTCTCTTTATGCAACTTCTGCTCTTGTAATGTTTACTCGATCTTACTTGATCTCTTTATAATCAAACCCATTCTGCCATGCTGTCAATGTTTTAAAGGCATAGTGAAATGCAAAAATCACAGCGTGTGAATGGTGGAAGGTCGTTTAAGCCAACTTAAATCTTAATCAAGGGATTTCTGCATCTGTTTTGGATTCTTTTGATTGAGTCATTTACGGCGTGTCCTCCCTCCCTACCATCATGCTCGGCCTTTCTAACTCTCCCACCGTGGATCTGGATTTCCACTAAGAACCACAGATCTTGGTTGAGGAACAATTTCATTACCAAACTGGATAAGTGGAGTGTTTCCTCTGCAACGTGGAGGAAGGCTGGGAGAAGCTGAAGCTGGCTGGCAGCGGGATTGGCCCTCACCGAGATCTGTTTCCACCTCTTTCAGCTCCCTCTCTGCCACATACAATGGCCTCATTCAGACGTGCCCAGTTATATCATGGGCTAAAAAAGGTTACATAGCCCATACTGTGAAGAATGTTTGGGTTTTTTAAGAGAGAGGTCAGTCAGTTCTTGATGCGTGTGATGTTGGATGTATGGCAAAGACTGTTGGGAGTTAGGAATCTGTGAAAGACCAGCCTCTTGTGGAGACCAGAAGGTTTCCATACTGAAAAGTATTTGCTTGACATGTCTTGTTACACCACTAATGCTTTTTTGGGTTACGCAGCCTGTGTAGACAGCTGGATTGATTAAAGGTAGGATTGAATCGCTCGCTGCCTGGCTAACCGAGTTAACTAGATAACGGCAGCAGCAGTAAAGCTATTTGTTCATCAGGAAACTCCATACAGAAACTTGGTACTGTATTCCCTGCCTTTAAACTGCCCTCCAATCTGTCTCTGAGGCTGTGTTCAGTCCCAGTTCAGCTTTGTTCACTGGGAGGCTGCTGAGCTTGGTTGTGTTGCCCACTCGCCCGGCTCTGGTTTTTGTGCCCATTCTGGTGCCGTTTCCTGTCAGCGTTCTTGCTGGGTCACCCTTACCCTGGACCTGAGAACCTCTTCCTCCCAGCAGTTAAAAGTTTCTGTTGCAGCAATTTAAACACCAACATTCCCAGTCCAGACAGTCAGCTAAACTTCTACTTTAAAGCCATCTGTCCATCAGGAAACTCCTTAAAGCAGAGCAGCTGGAGGACATCAGAGGAAAAACAGAAACATTTTCTCCATAATATATGATCCAGTTTCACCCAGATCTGTGAATAAAGTTAGAACGTTGTGTACAGTAATCATTTAGGCCCACACACCTTGGTGTTGCTAGCTTGCTAATTAGTGAATCTAAGCTCTGTGCTGAGATTGTGATTGGGTGGATGTCATGATATCATTGGTTGAAGTTGGTTGGGTCAAGTAAGCACATTGTATTTTGTTTTAAAGAAAGAAAACATGATTTGTGGTGGATTTTATTTGGCAAGTTAAATAGGTGCGTAGTCAAATGGGGTTAAAAGGGCCTTTTTCCATTTAATCTCGAACAGTTTGAGTCAATCAGTCAGTTCAAGGAAACCTATCATGGTTGAAAACTAAATCTCTTTGTAGAGCAGTTTTATATTATAGCAGAGCAAGGTTTACAAACATGGATGCTGCAAAACAGCTAATATGGTAGCTTCCTGCGTTTTGGACTCGTTGGTTTTCAGTTCCTTCAAAGGTCAGCACTGACGAAATGACTTGTAGTAGTTTGCCAGCTCATGTTCTCGTGTTGAAGTTCCCTTAAGTTGAATTCTGCACTAAAGCATCTGGTGCATTTACTTAACCTCTTCAAGCATCTGCTGATCACGGCGATATCCAAGCCCTAATTTTAAGATTCGTATTTTACTTGCTGACACAAATGCATAGATCAGTGCAGAATTCAGTGCCATTTCAGTGAACGGTTAAACGTCTAAAAGCAATTTGTTTTGCATCCAAGAGGTTGCCTCTGGTGTTTTGGTGCACAGATATAGCCAGTTTTGCCCTAGCTGCATATAGAACAACCTTCCCTCTCTTGCGCTACATCTGGGGTAAAGGTCATATTGTTTGTTTGAAGACTGTGTAAAGCTGCAAGAGAGCAGCCACATAACAAAGGAATGCAATGCCAAGTCAGAGTTCCACTGTGTAAAAGTTTTACACACCCACAGGATTCACTTGAATAATCTAAGTTTAGAATATGGAATCCAGGTGGGTTTACGGTACATGTTGTGTCAGACACAGAGGATGGAAATTGTAATTTTAAAGC
This sequence comes from Lepomis gibbosus, assembly GCA_029875015.1. NCBI lineage: Eukaryota > Metazoa > Chordata > Actinopteri > Centrarchiformes > Centrarchidae > Lepomis > Lepomis gibbosus. Next base: position 4,181 of record JAPMOB010219923.1, on the reverse strand, counting down.
ACACAAGATGCCTCCCACACTGCAAAACCCAACCATTAGAATTAGTCATGACATCTGTTTTTATTTTTACCTCTCATTGCATTTTTTTCTCAATGTGCAAAATCTGCCTGTTGGACTGACATGATTTTATTTGTTTCCAATACAGATTGTTTTTCGTACATTGCCCTGCCTCAAGACAATGCATATTAAATATTTATAGAGTGAGCCACTTAACAAAAATCTGTGTTTTCGTCATCTCAAATTGTCCCTGCTCTGGCAGATTTTTCTCACTGAGAAAAGACTCATTAAGATGTGCATTCCTTCCAATGTGTGTTTACTACAGTGGCAGCTGTGGCTTCCATTAAGTTTACACAAACACAAGGACTGAGAGGAAGTAGGCTGTGTGTCGCTGCACAGTCTGGAATGGGGTAGGTCGTGTTGAATAGCATTGTCAGGATCTCCCTGGAAATAAAAAAACAGGTTTATATATTGCCATTAACATTTACAGATGTGAGTTGATGTTTATCAGGTTGTTCTAGCTGTTCAGTTACGAGCACAAGCTGAGACTGCTGTCATTATCCCTGTAATGGAGATGTTCCCTCACCTCATACCTTCTTTGTCTGGGCTTGACTTTAAGCCATGAGACAAATAAAACTTCGGCACTCCTTTAGGGATGAAGACTGCCTGAAGCTGTGACATTGTCCAAATAAAAACAGAAAAAAACCAACCAAAAAGGAACATTGGGTGACCTAATCTTCATATGACTGTGATCTCACAGTTGCTATTTGAAATAATTTCAGTCCCAACAGCATTGAGATCCTCGGCCATATCTTGTGACAGGTGAGGATGGCCCTCCTGTTCCAACCTGTTCTCCAGCCAGCTGTATTCTTGACAAACAGCTGCAGGAGCAGACAATTCAGTACTCTGGAGTGTTTTTCTCATGAGGAACACCTTCTTTTAGAGGTGAAATCCTCAATTGATTAAAATAGCTTTAGTTTGTCTTGTCTGTGCTTTCTGTTACCAAAATACTTTTTAGCTAGTGGCAATCAGTTGGTCCCCACTAGTCCATCTAGATCATGACAAATTGACATGAAATTTGGATTTTTACCAATCTGTCGTTTTGTTTTGTTTTTTAACCAACCTGTCGTGTGAATGCTGTGTTTTTCAATTTTTCCTTTAACTACATGGAGTCATCATGGATGTAATGAGTGCTTTATCAATCTGGTTGTTCTTGGAACTGTAATGACCTTTCAACATCGCAACCAGCCTAAAAAATGCTTGTTTGATCGCACTGACTCAAACTTGGTTAAAAGGTTAAAAGACCATGACTTGAGCCAGGATTTTCAAATCAATGGCTTTACACAAAGCACATGGAGGGGGGGCATGTGCTTGTATGTTAACTCACGCTGGTGTAAGGGAATCTATTTGATTCGCCCGTTCTAACTACCACGTATTTATGACAGTGGTTTATATTCATCCTAGAGCCAACATGGCAGATGCAACATCCCCTATTGTTAAACTTGTGCATAGTTTGCAAAGGATTTCCCCTGATGCACCACATTTTATACTTGGTGATTTTAACTATGTAGTCTTAAAAAAAACCTCAGTCATTTCTACCAGTATGTGATCTGTCCAACAAAATATGATAAACTGCTGGACTTGTGCTATGGCACCATAAAGGCTGCATAAATCTTATTCAATGGCTCTTCTGACACCACTGTGTCTTTCTGGCCCAGATTTATTAACCGGCCCTAAAGACAGGGAGAAGAAGAAGTTTCTATGTGGACAGAGGGCACTATTCAGGAACTGAATGGCTGTTTTCACAGTACTGATTGGGATGTTTTTAAAGATTCCTGCACAGACATCCGGATGAACTGACTCTCACTGTATCGGACTACATTATTTCTGTGAGCAAATGATTATTATAAGACAATTAGAGTGTATCCAGATAAGCCCTGGATCACTGAATCCCTCAAGAACGGTCTCATTGAGAAAAGGGGAGCTTTTCATCAGGATGACATTCATCAGCACGGAGATGCTCAGAAGTTGGTGAAAAATGAAATGTGGTTTAAAAATAATGAGGATGAACTTAAGATGGTAATTGCTGCTGTGCCTGGAGAGGAATCAAATCTATGGTGGGAATTCATAACAATGGAAAAAGAGTGTGAACACTGATAAGCCTAACTGCTTCCTGGCACAGGAGATAAATCAGTTTTGCACGAGATTTGGCTTCAGAAAAGTGGAAAAGTCAGGGTCCTGACTGCATCAGTGGCCGACTACTTAAAAACTGTGCGTTGTTTTTGAGTGGAATTTTCACTTTTATTTTCCGGCTCTCCTTATCGCAGAATAAAGTTCCCATGTTATGGGAAGGATTCATGGTTATCCCAGTAGCCAAGGTTCCATCACCAAAGGGGATGTATCACTGTATTAGTGACACTTTGTTTGAGGCCTTGATGTGTTCACCCCAGGGGTGCGTCTTGGCGCCTTTATTAATTGTGCTATACAGAGTATGTTTAAGTCCAGGTTCATAATTAAGTTTGCAGATGACTTTGTGATTGTCAGCTTCCTGCAGGACAATGAGGTGGGCCATGGAGCAGTCCTAGGCAATTTTCAAATGGTGGTAATGACTCATACCTGTAACTTAATGTCTCAAAGACTACAGAGATGCTTCTGTTGTAACCCTCATGTAATGGTACAGACTTTTATAGAAGCATTGTGCACCTTCCTCGATGATAAATGGACTTTTGATGGCAACATTGACTCCATCTGCAAAATGGCCAACCAGAGATTGTTTTTCTTGAGGAAGTTGAGGGGTTTTAACACTGACAGACTGCTTTTGAAAATGTTTTATTCTTCGTTTATTGAGTCACTTTTAACTTTTGAAATGATCTGCTGGTTTGGCAATCTCAGCATGGTTAACAAACATAGGCTGAAAAAGTTTGTTAAACTTTGCCAAAAGACCATTGGCACTAACTTGACCATGGTTAACAAGAGAGAGCCATTTGGAAGGCAAAGGCCATTTTGGTGGACCCTCGACACCCTCTTCTTACGGAGTTTCAACTTCTGCCATCAGGGTGGAGGTGCACTTTCTCTAGAGGGCCAAATCAAACAGATATTTGAGATAATTTGTTCCATCAGCTGGTGGGTTTTTAAAAAGACTGTAGGCCTGGTTGCTGTTGTACTGTAATACAGGAGTTATGGATATACTTTGCTTAATATCTCATGGTAGCTTTACTGTATATTGATAACGTATGTTAAATATTCTTATGTCTTCTATTTATTATTTGGTTTATGATGTGAAATTGCCCCTCGGGGACAATAAAGGGTATCAAATCATATGAGCAGAAAACCTGCTGAAACGCACGAACTATTAAGACACAGTAGCTCCGCTTTAATTTTTAAGAAGCTGCAGAGCGTTAATTTTTATTTACAGCATTATATGTTCATATTTATCAGTAGTTCTATGTAAAATCAGACATTGAGCACCCCCATATTGGGGCAAAATTCTATGATCCTCATTTCATAACGCCGCTGCGAAAGATTTGATGGTGAGAATGGCAGTCGAATTAGGCTCCTCCCATCGAAGCATCAAAATCTTTGACTTCTCGGGGGGCATTCCTAGGCGGGACATTAAGAACTTTGACTTGCTAGGCCTACAGGAAACTTTCAAATGTTGAACTGATTGTTCTGCATATATGAATGTTATGATTATTGACAAATTATCACTAAGCATTATCAAATTAGAGACATACTCAACCACCGTGTAGAGCATTTTTCTTGCACTTAAAACATTTAGCATATTGTGCAAAAGTTCATTTATGTCAGTTATTCAACTTAAAAGGTGAAACTAATATATTATATAGACTCATTACATGCAAAGTGAGATATTTCAAGCCTTTWTTTGATATCTTTTCGATGATTATTGCGTACAGCTTATGAAAACCCCAAATTCAAATTCTCAGAAAATAAGAATATTACATGAAATCAATAAAAAAAAAAAGATTTTAAATACAGAAATGTCAGCCCTCTGAGAAGGTTAATCATGCATATGTACTCAGTACTTGGTTTGGGCCACTTTTGCATGAATTACTGCCTCAATGAAGCGTGGCATGGATGCTATCGGCCTGTGGCACTGCTGAGGTGTTATGGAAGACCAGGATGCTTCAATAGCGGCCTTCAGCTCTTCTGCATTGTTCGGTCTC
>JAPMOB010219919.1:0-30226 GCA_029875015.1 Lepomis gibbosus | reverse complement strand
GGCGTCGAGCAGGAACACGGGGGCAGCAGGAGACTCCCAACCACAGATCCAGACTCCACAGCTCCAGAGCCAGCAACACTTGAAAGTAAATTGAGTATGAGCATTAAAAATCCACAAAATAGTTCCTGTAGGCCAATCTTGGTCGTGCTTGTTCGTTTGTGTATGTACATGCAGCTTTTCAGAAGTATGGCCTGGATAAGGGTCAGCTGTTCATGAATGACAGCAGGAAGATAACAAGGTCAGGCGAAGCTGCAATATGTGCATACAGAAGTTGTCTCCTTTGCTTTGTGTATGTGCAGTCTGTTGTGGTTCAGAGTCAAGTTACAAACTTCTTGACCACATCACCACAGTGATCACGCAACATGCTGCTCTGCAAATGTCTTAAACAGAAAGTTGTCACAAGTGGAAACAAAATTGGATACTTATTAATGTCATGTCAGCTAACCACAGTTCCTTGGCGACAGATAGCTCTGCGTAAAAGGGGATGTTTGTCATCTGGATATCATGAGCTCTTTATTCTGTCTTTGTCCGCACAGACAGTGAACTATTTTCAGCCAACTACTATGTAAGTAGTTCTTAAGACAATTACACCATCCATTTACTGTACATATCTGTACACACAGAAACATTAAGACAAAGAGACACAGAAACTTCCAAATGCTACCTCCACTCCTTCTCCCTCTTCCTCTGCCCACCTCCCTCCCCCACCCCTAACCACCCCCCAGTAACGAAAACAAGATGTTTTTATTCTCTAAGGATGGAGGCAGTGCAACTTAAGTTAGGGCTCCCGCTCCCCTCTTCACTACGGACGCTCTATAAATACTCTTACGACTTTCTTAAATATGTGACAAAAATACATTAACAGAGAGTTTATGGGCACAGATTTGGCTGGTAAAGTAAAAGGAGTTGTGCAATGCAAACTTCCACCGGCATGGTCGACAGCTGAGCTTTGTGGACCTGCAGAGAATTCTGGATACCCTGATGAACTGGAATGGGGCTTGTTGAAGGGGACATGAGAAAATGGGAGTTGCTATGCCTGTGGGCATGCCTGTGTATGTACTGTAGGCATTTGAGTATGCAGTTTCCTCTAAGGGAGGTGAGTATTACTCCCAGACTCCGCACCTGATCTTAATTTTTCAATTTGTAACCAATCTTTTTACAATTGGGCACCACATTTAAGCATAAACATGCAAGATATTCATCTTGTTTACATCAAAGCCCCAAAGCATTTCTATACCCACCCTGCTCCACCTCCCTCAGTTAAACCCCCAGCAGCATCCCACCCAGGCTAAACTCTGCCTTGGTCCGTCACTGCTTCTTTGCCTGTCATACATTAGTCCTAATCAAGGTCAATTCCCTTTTGTACTTACTTTGTTTGAAGCCAGCTATCTGTTGTCTCTCTGCATTTAGTGTGTGATGAGGATAGATGGATTCTGCTGTGCCACTTTTGGCCATTTTTTCTCATAACCAGAGGATGTGGCCATCCCCCTAAACAGTCTGCCACAGCCTAAACCACAGTTTAGTTATTTCTACGTGGCTCAAACTCCGTTTTTGTTCCTTTTCTCAAACATAAGTGTGCAATTTAAAACCTACACAATTGCAAGCTGTGTGCAATGTCAATGAGCCAATGCAATAACATGGCTTTCCATTTTAGCTCTCTAACTCAGGTTTCACAATACCAGTGCTTTCAGGAGGTAATGGTTGATTGAGAGAACAATAAAAAAAGCAGGTATTATAAAATCCTTTCAAATGTATTCATAAACATCCAAAAAAAATCTTGCTGTTTTAGATAATTCAATATTTTATATTATACATAACAAAGGAGTCCTGCTTCTTTCATATGATTTAACTTAAATAGAAGTTCCCTCAACAGAACCTATACTACCATGTGAGAACACTCTGTGCCTTGTGGAGGAAACCTGGGTTAGTAATTGTAACTGTAGTCCCAGAGTGACAGACATGCGTACCTTCTAAACCACAGCCATACTTTACACTGGCATACACAGAGACAAAGTATAGACAGGCAATATATGCCTTCCATACATGATCACATACCAATTTGCTTCAGTGCATTGTTATTCTATGGAAAGAGTGATTAATCAGTCTATCGTGGATGAAGCACATCTTTGTCTCCAGAAATATTGAGATTTCTATGGGCTTGCCTCGGCACGATCGGCCCACTTTAGCTGTGCTGTGGCAAGCCACGCCATGGTGACATTCATTTCCATTAATGCCTCACAGCTGTGTGTTGCTTTGGTCGTGCTTGGTAGCTGCACGGCGTGGCTCAGAGCAACTACCCCTCCATATTGGGAAAACCCTCTTAGTTTGACTTAAATCAGACAGAGCCACAAAGTTTAGGATGTTGTTTTACTGTTAACAGCAAAGCTAACTATGAGTAGCAATTAATCGTGATCTAGCTAATGTTTAGGTGTGTTACCAGAAGTGTGCTTAAGCTGCACCCTAAAAGGCACAAAAACACTCAAAACTCACTCATTCTTTGCACTGTTTCTCTACTAAACCAGTCTGCAATTTGGAATCCTTAATTATGTGTAGGCAGCAGGGGAACATATTTCAAAAGGTGGATCAAACTGTCTTTTAGGAAAATAATCTAAATGTGCATAGGTTTTCCAGTTAAAAGATATATATTTTGGGTGCATTTCTGTGTATGTATCTTTCTGTGTATGCAAGGCTCTTATTTAAAAAAAAACCCCAACATAATAACAGAGCCATTTTTTAATCTTTCTCCTGGGACAATCTTTCCTCTTACACTCGTTTTAATTTAATAAAAAAATTAAAGTGCGGATACCATAAGATCAATATATTATACAGTATTCATTCAAGTAACATTTGTGAATGTACATGTGTGTGCATGCCTGTCTCCTTGTTTGTGAGCTCTCAAGCGTGAGAGTGTGAATGTGTGTGAGCGTGCTGTGATTGACACTGGTGTTTACAAAGCTGTCTCTACACATTTCAGGTCAACTGAGCATCACCATTACTTCAGGCTGCCTATTGTCCAGTGTTTCTACACCTTTTAGCCTTGAATTCATTCAGAACTATTTTACACCACTTCTGTGTTTGGGAAAGACATTGATCTCAATCAGGAGCCCATTATCTTTAGCAGGCAATTATCCACATTGTCACTTTTGCATTTAGCCCTGTGACTCTGAGGTCACTGGGGCCTGGTGTAACTCAAGCCTTGTGGACGACTCCCTGGCCTCTCATATAAAAAGTCTTCCAGGGTAAAGCACCCCCAAGGGGCCTTTCTGCACAAGCATGCAGAAAAGCAGTTTCATTCACTTCTTTATTGAACTTCCACAGCTATGCGTCACAATTTGATAATTCCAAGCAGAAACAAGGTTGAGTTTAAATGCAGAGAGGAGCTATGACGTTGAAACTCATTGATCCTTCTGTTTCGGAATGTATGATCTTGACTGTGCTAAAGAAGACTTTAAGTAGGATATTCAACAATGTGACCTCTCAAGTCCAAAGTGCCTTCAGGTTTTTATTTTGGCCACTGACAACAGCTCCTTTCACTGATTAGCGCACCCTCAATCAGAGGGGAGTGAAATCACCTGGTTCAGTTGCTCATGGTTGTTCAATAAATTAAAATGTAAGCTGCTGTGCGCATGGGATTGGGGTGTATATGCACGATTAGATTGAGTTCTATATTTACGTTACAAGTTCCACCTTTTAAACCAAAACTCCTGTGGCAGGACAACATGCATTCCATTTACGATTCAAGCTAGAAAAACACAAAATAATATGAGATGTACATTTTGGGAGGACCAAAGGGTTAAATAAGTGCAGCTTTTATTTCTCCTATTTCAAATGGAACTAACGTAGGGAGAGTTTAGATGCAGTGCGACTGAGTCTGAGATGAACACAAACACACAGGCGTATTCCCATTCACACAATCAATGCTTCCCCTACTAGCTAGCTTGGTGCATTGGGTATTTTGGGCTAATAAACACAAACTGTTCAGCAGTCAAAATTGTGCAAATGACACAAAGTGAAGGTTTGCTTCGCTTTCTGTCTCAACACAAACCTTTACTCAGCTGCAAGTACAATTCAAATTGAAATAAAATTTACAAACTATTAAAGAGGATGGGGTCCAGTTGCCCATAAGAAGCCACTGGCTGTAGATAGTAAACATTGAAAAACTACATAACTTCCATGATTTGATTGCCTAGATTTAATGCCAGAGGTTTGCCAAAGTCCCTCTTTGTGTAAATTTTCATCTCAGCTGGTTTGCAGGAATATAGCAGGCTACACATACAGGAAAACATGAAGGTATAATTTGACTGTATATTATGTAAGGTGTTGAATGATGCCTTGTATTGCAGGATGGTAGGGAATGATGCAGTGCACTCAGTTAATCACCATGGCTATATTTCATAAAAAAATATTTCTGGGGAATATTTTTAAATAGACAAAAGGCGATCCAGCACAAATATGAATGGCTGACTTTAAACACCTTAATGGCCCTCAGACCAGGACTTGGCAGTGACTGGAGTTATGAGTAATATCCGTCTGCAGGCAGCTATGGAATCGTAAATAATAAATAATAGCCAGTATTTTGTGGTTTAATATTTAGCGTGGCACAACAAGGGTGCACTGAGAAATGATGGCACTAGGAAACTTGTAACAGAATAACCAAATCCAGATTTTAGGTTAGAAGTTCATAGATGACTCTCTTATTTGAAGCTCGACATTCAAACTTTGACGTTCTGATCAAGTTCCTCTACCCTCAAGCTATTTAAAAGTCACAATGTCAATGTACCCTTTACTAAACACATTCTTTAACATCTTCTCTGCAGTGACACAGTTTTTAAACGGTGTTTGTCCTTTTCTTTTTGAGCCCCTCTAATCTCCATGTTTCCTCTTTTAAGCCAATCCTCATGTTTTCTCTAGCATTGCATGTCCCAACCTTGGGAAAAAAGCCCATTTACTTCTGGTTCCAAGTTCTCCCACTGAGGGACGAAGTGTGTCCCTAAGTTCAAGCAGCACCTCAGGCAAACTGAGGGGTGAGGAGAACAAGAGGTGGACCAATTCTAGAGTCAGGCAATACTAACCAGTGTGTGGGAGAAAATTGCAGGGTTACTGACCTTACAGGGAAATAAGAAAGGCTTGAGAAAATACACAACAAAAAGGAGGCAGATCAGTAATCTTCAACTCATGGTCCTGATAAATATTGTCTACATGACATGAAAAGGTCACAGAATGGGTTAGCTATTCAGCTTTAAAGGCCAGTTGCTATATTATAAGTATCTATTCTCTTGAAGGTGTGTATTTTAAAGATGACAATAATATGTTTGAAGTGCTGAAGTCTAGATTACACATAGAAATGTTATCATTATCCAAATTCACTGACAATTATAAAAAAACATTAAAATCACCAATATTAAGACTCATCACCAGTATCAAAATTGCTCTATAGGGCTAAAAGAGGTTTTAAAAAATCAACTCAACTAGCCACTTATACAAAACAAATGTGTACTAAACCGTAACCAATGAGTAATACATTTGGAGCTGTTTAGTGCTGCAAAGCTCAATAGCAGCTTCTTCCAGGTGATGGAAGCATGTGGAAGGTCAGTTCTGCTCTGGGCAGCTGGAGAGGACATCAATATAACACATTTTCTATGGTGTTAAACTACTGTATACTGTATTTCTGACAAATATGTAGTGAATATCTGGTATGTGATTCAATACAGTATATTTACATTTCTTAGATCTCCCACATTCATAAATTAAGCTTATTGCTTGAAATGTGTGTGAAAGAAAAACTTCATCATTGTGGCATATAGCAACAGATGTTTGGATGGCAATACTGCCCAGGAACTGATTAGTAAAGGAGATTTCATCAGTGTCTGGGCACATAGTGTGAGTGAGAAGGACAGGGGTTGAAAGACAAATTTTGCCATAGGCCAAGATTAGACAGTAGCCTGATGGATGCTCTCCTTTTTCTAATGACGCTCCTGTCTCATATTAGCCCAGGGTGAGGGAAACAAAAAGGGAGGGAAGGAAAAGAGAGGCATGAGTTATCTCATGCTAACTTAGTTAGCTGATAGGCTCCAGGGATACAGGAGGAGAGGGGTCAAGACCCCTACCAACGTCCCCCAGGGGACCGAGGCACAGAGAAGTCAACATTCCTGCGAAACTCTGAGACCTTCCTCCCATAGAGAGATGGAGAGATGAGGGAAAGAGTGATGGAAGGAGGAGACAGAACTTTACATGTTCTTTCCATTTACCCCCCTTACAGAATAATGAATGCACAAACACACAAAAACATACTTCTCTATGAGTCACATACATTGTACAGCCCTTCAGCAGTCACAGGCTTTATTAGTGGCTCATAAACTCACATTGACCTCTGTACACTCATTCCTGTCATTATTTATGAAATATTTTTAGGCAAAATCCAAAAATAGTCTTTCTCTCTTCTCCTCTCCTTGGCTAAGTCATTTCCAGTGCAGTGGTGGCTGGCGCCTGCAGAAGTCTGAGGAGCAGGAGGAATTCTTACTAGTTGTTTGGCAGAGAGCCATCCTTAAAATGATATGTCAGGTTTATCGCTGACATGTGCATGGAAAGACAATTTGCATAATCTGAATTTGTTCATGAGGCACTGTTTAACGCAAATATGTGTCATACAGCTGATCTAGCAGTGTTTGGCAGCTGTCGAAGTCGTTGAGATTCTGACAGTTACTGTGTATGCAGGGCACTGATGAACACATTATTCTTCAACGTTGTCAGATACTCCATCAGCTGATGCTGGAACTGGGCTCTGGACTAATGGCTGACTCAGCCATAGATCTATGTGGTGTCTGAAGCTTTGAATCAGACCAAAAACTGCTTTCAGTTTTGTTTTTCTTTTGTTTCTTGGTGAATGAAGTCTAAAAGTAAACACAGGGAATTACAATGATAAACCTTACTTTTCTATACACTAAGGCTTGAGTATGTAAAGTGCTTGAAGGAACTATGTGGGCCAGCCAGGCTGTGTTGTACTGCAGCCAGGACCTCTGGACACAGCACATTTTGAGGTGTGACATCAATTCAGTTGATGCACTGTAATTGCACTTTGTCTGACCTCACAACTAAATCCCCATCACTCCCCCTACTGTAAAGAAAGTACACAAGACCCAAAGGATTTTAAATCTGTACAGCCAGATTGTTTGGTCTGTATTGTGAAATCAGATATATGGGAATAAAATTGAGTTTGAGCACACGTTACAGTTGTCTGCAAACACATTGTTCCCCATACTACATGTGTGCAACATCACTTGTTTTCATGACAACATGCAACTGTAAGTAGGAAAAGCAGATCAGAGAGACTGTGGAGAATTGCACAAAATAATTATTGTTTTAGTTTCCAAGTCATTTCCCAGGTTCAAAGTGAGTGGAAGCAACAAAAAAAACAATGATACCTGCCTGTCCTGTGCACCAGACATTATTTTGTCCTGTCTGTAAGCGTTTGTCTCTCTTCATCAGATTCAATACAGCAGAGCTTTGACAGCCCTCATTCTCCTCTCAATCCCAGCTACTCATCTGCATCTCGCTCTTGACAGCCCACACTGCAAAACCCCCTCCATACTTGTAGGAATGTATGGGAAATATAGCTTCTTGGAATACCACTGGCAATCATTACCAGCCGACAAAGGAACAAGAAGGCAGTCACAAGCCTTCACAAAGCTCCAGACCAACCTTACGGCATTCTCAATCACTCAGCGATAGCCCTCTTTAGGATTCAACTTTGGGTTATGTGCAGTGAGAGAAAGTAAATGTAGCACTGCCAGTAATGGCACAGGGCTGTCTCGCATCTCTGGATGGGAGCCATGCCCTCCAGACACCCCTCGTCTGGGCTGAAACCCTGCAAGATCTGGCAATGCGTGTTGGTGTGCTCAAGGGGTGGAAGGATATTCAAACTTTCATCGTTGGTTAAAAATAGTCTGCCCCCTCTCTCGGACAAAAAAAGAGGGCCCTGCTAATAATCACAGCTCTGTACTCGCTGTCTGAAGCATCTGGTCTGAGAATGTGTCATTTTTTAGGAGGGGCCTGGGAAACTGTAGACACCATGCTTGCTGCCCAGAATAAGAACCATGGGAATGATTGAAAGGGTCTTTTTTTTGTGTGTGTGGGCCGCTGAACTAGAACTAGCCTGTCTCCATTGGACTGCCTTCCTTGCTGTCTGCCGGCTCCTGAGCCAGGCATAAGTCACTCAGCGGCTGGTTTGCCAGAAACAGATGATTTTATTGTAACACATAAATGGTGGGGGGACACAATGAGGTCAGGGAAGCATGGACATGGGAGAGATGTCATCCCTAAAGGGTCAGACAGAAGTCTCATAGCACTAAGCGAGAGAGTTTGAGTGGTTTGTGACATGCCTATGCAAATAAATTTAAATTACTACACTATTAAATTACTCCATGACTTATGGCCTATTTTTCTAGACATGTCCTTTAAACTTGAGGTTTGTTTGACCCTTGAAGGAATATACTTTTTCGCTTTATTGTCAAGAGGTAGATGAGAAGCTACAGTCAGCAGCTGGTTAGCTTAGCTTCACCTGGCAACCTCACAGTGACCTCATTCAAGAATTAGTCCCTCACGAACCCTCTGTACCCCTTATGGATTTAACAAACAAGATATAAATTGCCAAATAGTGCGCTTTAGAGAAGCCAAGCTAGCTGTTGCGCCATGTTTCCGGTCTTTCTGCAAAGCTAAGCTAAAGCCTAGTTCACATTCACGATTTTAAGCCTGATTTGCCAGTCGGTGATCTTGGCGACTGTCAAGCTGTGATCAGGGGAAATCAGCAATCAATCTGCAGTCGCCACTCATGTGTGAACTACTCAACAACGGATCAAAACGGCTCCCCAACACATCACTGACACATCGCAGATGCCAGCCAGATATCTAGCATGCTAAATATTTGGAGGAGTCGGCCAACTCTACATCCACATCCAGCCAATGAGAGCAGGCAGCTGGCAGAGCAGGCAGCTACTTTTTCTCACCAAACACTTTTTACTCACCTCCAGCTCTCTCTGTAGCACAGACAATCCCTGCTACCTGTGTGTACTAATCTATTCTTTCACCCAGATTTTTTTGTGTTTATATTTGGTATCTTTATAATAACAAACAAGAGCTGTGTCATGTGAAGGTTAGCGTCATTTCCCGATTCCCGATTCCCATTTCACGAGTTTCACATGTTTTCTTGACAAAATGTTGTTTGGAGACCAGAGTCGGGTGACAGACCCCTTGTCAACTCATGTAGTGTGTGACCCCCTGTCTACCATCAGTCCCGTATACTTCAAGACTCCCATCATAAGAAGGCAAGTCATGTAGTCTGCACAAGCCTTAACTGACTACTCTCTGTAGCTTTGTATTTACCCTACGGATATGAGAGTGAAATTCACCTTCTCATTGAACTCTCAGCAAGAAAGCAGAGTGCTACCCAAAATGAATTATTCCTACAAGCCTGGATTGAATCAATTTGTCTGAGATCACTCATTTTGTGTCACAAGAAAATTTTGGTCTGGTTCTGCCCTGGGCAGTAAAGGTCTTGTTTCCAGAATGTTTAAATGATAGGTGTTCCATTTCCTTGATAGGTAACATGAAATACTGATATGTAAACCAGTCACATGAGAAACAATGCTACTAACTTCACTAAACACAGTACATGATGATTAAGATCCACCTCAGGCAGAGGGGGCTGTGTACACAAAACTATTACAAACAACAGCGATGTAGAATATGTACATGCAAACACACCTCTGCTTGCAAATTTTTGTTTAAGTCTTAATGTGTCTTGGTTTCTACCCAGACTTTTCATTGTAAATATGTTAAAAAGTACTGTCAAATCAAGTTGTACTGTACTGACAAAATACTAGTATATACATTTGGTGTATAGGTTATGTTCAGTTGATGTATTACATAGAGTGGCATAGCAATGAAAGTGTCAAAGTGCCCATAAAGTATTACTACCACTGTTTCTATATTATGTGGAACGTGACAGGTTTATCAGAATTGTCTCAAGCAAAAATGTGGGTTGCTATAAATTGGCTTGCTCAGGAAGGATGGTTGCTTCTGCCGTTAACTTGGCTAACAATTAGCTTTTATAACAGAGCGAGGTGTTCATGGGAGACAAACTGGTTAATGAGTGCTGTCAGACGAAAACTTGTCATGGGAAGCCTGTAGAGTGTAACCTTAGATGGTGATTTTTCAGGCCTTGGAAAATTTCTGAATAGCACATTCATGATTTCGCACTTCATTGTATTTAATCAATATAACTACAATGCTAATGTTTAAACATATGAACATTATTGTACAGTATACAGTAATATTTCAGCAACTGCACCCATATAGATATTCAGAGGACCAAATAACATTAATCTGCAAGCTACTTTGCATCATGCACATGCCTCATTTGTGTTGACATAATCTCTTTCAACACATGCACATGCAGCAGCTTAGTTCTCATACAATTTTCACTACAGTTAATAATGATAGAAATCAGTGTGGTTGTTGTTCATGTGGATATAATGGTTAAACCCAGTGCAGGCGTTTAAATATATATTAAATTTAAATTGTGTCATTTAACTTTTTGTGAAAGATATTAAATTTGAATAACAGTGTTAGCAGAGCAGATTTTTGTATAATAGTTGTATCCAACTGAAACATGGCTTGTTATTACGCTGATCAGTTATGATTGGTTTCTTAACTTTGGTCTACAAATTAGAGTTTTCTATTTGTTCACATGTCATTCTGTGGTAGCACCACAATGAGCGAGTGACAAACTGTGAATGAGGCACTTGATTCTTTCTTGGATTATGGCCCTGCTGAGGAACATGAAGAAGTAGCGGCAGGGGAGGCCTCAGAAAACCGAAAAAGAACATATGATTCACAGATGATGAAGAGGTATATTTGATCACTATCGCATACTGCAGCTCAGGTCCATGAACACCAAACAACCCAAACGAACACAAGCCCAAACAAACTGGCAGCTGACAAAATGTACCTGTTGTTTAATCTATAACTAGAATGGAGGTATAACAAATTAAATGGGGTTTCTCATTTTAGAGCATGAAAAAAACAAAATAGAGGTTTTTAGAAAAAGAAATGCTTCATTATTAATTAAATTAATGCCATTTTGGCTACAAAAATAACACGTGTCAATATGACATAAAATCATAAAGTCTGTTTTTGACGTAATTTAAAGTTTGGGATCAACCATTCAGTGATTATCAGTCAAACCCTTACCTCTCATTGTCACTATAGTGAAAATTACAAATGAGTTGGTCAAAACTGAATAGTACATTTTAAATCATAGGAGACCTTTAAACAACAAATACATAAATTATGTAAATGGTTAACAATTGTTAATAAAGTATAACTATAGAACTAAGTGGAAGGAATTAAGTGGGTTAACAGTTTACAATCAATTTCATCATAAAGTATGATTTTTAAGAATGTTGGAATTGTTTTGAACGCAGAGTTAAGATTAAATACCCAAATGTTGCAGAAAATGCATATCATTTACAAAACGGCCTGGCAGTTTTTGAGCTCATTCACGAATGTAATTCTCCTGTTTAAGTCGGCTCTCTTATGTTTTTTTTCCTACTTTCCCCTCTGTGAAAGAAATCACTGCTTCAAGTGAAGTGTATACCCTGGGAGGCAGATGCTTATTAACTACACAGTTTAATGCTTAAACATTGCTTTGTTGACAAATAATCTCGTCCCGTAATATAATGATAAAAACTTCTACCAGCTCATTGCCTAGTCTGTGCTTGTGTCCTCAGACAGAGCTCTTGTTCTCAGTCAGGTGTGTCAGGCCTCCCTGACCTTAATTGCAATAAAAATAAATCACATATAAAGTCAAATGTGTTACTCCATAGTTAGTGTATAACCACAAACTGAGAAAGCACAAGACATTGAATCTAGAAAACCAATACTAACAACAAAACTTTGTTGTTTGTTACATTGTTTGGTCCTTCATGCACCATGACATTTTCATGTAAGCAGTAACCTTAAATTTCTTTGGACACCTTGGTTTATGTTAGACCTTCACAAGGACATTGTTTTCTCCAATCATCACTCCAATCCCCAATATTTTAATTTCTAATATAAATTCTGCTTAATTCAGTAAAAGTTTCTGTTGAGGGGATAAAAAATGAATTGAGTTCATAAATGGATTACACTTCCTTTTTCACTTCTAATATCAGTGGAGGTCCGAAGATCTGCAGTACAGTGAGGGAGAGCTCGTTATGTGTGTTTGTAACTCTGTGTCCACTTACGACCAATGAAAGCTCCATTACTACTGCGTTTTAAGACATTAGAGATGTCAACATTGTTAAGGCATGTGTATTGTTTTCTCAGTCAAGGAAAATTAGAAAATGAATTCCTCTGGGCTGAAGTGAAGCGTGTTCACGAGGGGAGTAAGTGAGGGCGGTGCGCATGTGTGAGGGTCAGAAGAGGGTGGGAGTCTGTATGCTGAGGGATGGTGGTGTTGGTGGTGAAGGGGGCGGTAGGTGGAGATGCCAAATTGTGCTCAGTCACTGGCAGATCATTTTCACTGAGACAGCTGAATTGTGGGAAAAGAGGAAGCATGATGGCTCTGCCATTTGTTTTGCTTTGCCACAGCCTCTCACCCAGACATGCTGAGCACATACTGATTAAAGACGCGAACACACACTTTTCTATTTGACATTGCGGGAGGGGGGGGGGGGGGTTGTTCCTGAAAATTGTGGTCCCTGCAAACTGCACAACTATTTCACAGGATGTTGTGGTACAGCTTTGAAAGAAAAAGAACACCCACATGAATTTACGGAAAGAGTGGTATTTTGGTCTTAGAAAAATTGGTATATTAGCTAAATCATAGTGTTAGTTGTGAGCTTGTATTGACCTTATACAAAGAAACTCCTCTCTCTTTAACTCCCCCTACATCCCCTCCTCTCTCCGTCGCTGGAAAGGAAACGGCAGCTCGAGCATAGTTGAGAGCAGTTATGGCATTAGGACAACAGAGGTGTGGCTGGCCTTAATGAGGGGACAAATTGTAGTGCAAGGAGGAGGAGGGCCAGCAGCCAGCAGTGACACATGGAAAGTGGCCCCTGAGCAGCCCAGCGGGGTCAAGCCGGCCTCCCTGCCATGTGAACAGGAAAGGTGTGTGAACTTTTGCCTTGTCCCGCTCAGTCCATCATCCAGCAAATGGAGCACATCAGCCACACTGGGGGAGAGAGCCTGGCAGGGGTGGGAGCAGAGAGGTGGCTGGTGGGGGTAGGTGAACACCTCACACAGGCTCCCTTTGTGCTCTGGGCAGGGGTTTGCATTACTATGGGGTTGGGTAGCTGCAAGCTGAGAGCTGGGAGGGGTGTATTGGAGCACTACAAGGAGAACACCGTACTGTTGGAGCAATTACCACTTGGCCATTATTATCAAAGAGATGATCATCTATCTTCCCATTTAAGGTGTCACCTGGTCTTCATTTTCTACTCAATAACCATTAATTATATTGTGATCTGTCTCAAACAGTACTCAGCCCTTTCTCTCAAACAACCAGTGAAATACAGGTGTAACTAATAACATTAATAATGGCTGCATTTAGTACAGCACATGGATGGTAGCATGACATGCTTATAAAACTTATAAAACTTATAAAACTGGAACAAGACCATGCCTAATGTTATTGGTTGCAATTGTGCTTTTCTTGCAATGAGAAGTCAGTAAGTCATCTTTAAAAGATTGCTATAAACTCAACCTGTACAACTTAAGCTAGTCAGACACTGTTCAGTGTATAAAAAGTCTGATTTTATCCCCAAATCGGTTGCCTAAACTCATTTTACTCATTTTACTCATTTTATGTCGTTTGACATTTAAGGACAATTGTAGCACCTGATAACTGTTGGATGATCTTCTGGTATTTCATTGTTATCTATTGTGAAAATATTGCTGCATCCACAGTAGATTGAAGTATGCTGCCCACAGCATGTACTACAGTGCACAATGTGAATGCAAACCTTAATCATTTAAGGTCCACTTTTGCTCCCACAAAGAAACCTTAAACAAGCATTTAGCCAGTCTCTCTCTCTCTCTCTCTCTCTCTCTCTCTCTCTCTCTTGCTCTCTCTCTCTCTCTCTCTCTAAAATTCAAATTCAAATTTGTTTCAGTAGCATGATGAATGTTAATAGAACAGTATTGCCAAAGCTTCTAGGTAATTACAAAAGTATAATTCAATTCATACTCTCTCTCTGTCTCTCACACAAACAACAGTTTTTATCTTTATCTCATTTTTATTTAGTTCACTCATGTGCACCACACACTTGTACACATCCTTGCATCCCAGAACAGCAGTGTACAACAAAATGATTGAACGATGACAGCTGATATTCCCACTGCTAATATTTGAGACTTAAGTAAATATAGCGGGCCAGACTGCTCTACTTCCTCCCAATGGGAGTAGAGTGGGTGTTCAAAAAGATTTAGAGGAACAGTTAAAAATGTAATATCTAAAGATGTTTATTATTATTCATGAATAGCTGTCAAGATATTTCAGTGAATTTCCTACTTTGTGGCTATTTATAGCTTATGCTGTTATCAACAATCATCTCCAGCAAAGCTGCCATCAGTAGCAATTATTTGATAATTGATTGATTTGTGGATAATTTTCCCAATCATATTTTTTGTTAGGCAGGGGGCTAGGAAACAGAAACAAGCTGAAAAAGAAAGAAAAAGATCCCAGGCACTTTGGACAACTTGATTGTGAAATTTTGTAATGTAATCTAATTAAGATGTCACTAAGTAGATAGAACATTGAAGGGAAAAAGCCACATATTTTGTCAATCTTTACGATTGATTTAATTAACTGCAAATCTCTTGCCGTGACCCCTGTAATCCTGTTTTTTTGCCTTTTTTCACCCGCTAAAAATTAAAGTTTAACTATAAATAGAGGTGGATAATGCAGTTGACCCGAGGGGTTAATTCTCAGGCTTTTGGATGCTTTCATCCCCTGGAGGCCCTCCGTCCATGCTCTCCTCAGGTTACATTGCCATGAACTCAAGAACCACCACAAGGAAATGAGTTCATATGGAGAAATGAAACCAGGATTTGGTCTGCTCGGGCACCTTTGCAGGCACTCCCCAAGATGAGAGGCCGGGAACAGGCTGCGCATAAGTCCCGATTAATACCCTGATTCCACGCTACGTCATGAGGTCAGTGGGAATCCAAATAAAGAGAGAAATGGTGGAATACAAGGAGTGAATCACTGAACACATCACTGCATACATGATGACTTTTTTAGAACGTGTAGTAGCTTTCCTTTCTCAACACCTGTCAGAAAGATTGACAAACCTACATGGAGAGGAGAAAAACTTAGATGAAATGCCTCAATTAATACCAGATGAAAGGGCTTGTTGAATACTGAGCTGTGTGCTGACTAATTGCTCCTTTACATAATCCTAAAATGTTTTTACATAATTTCAAATGCTGTTTACACATGAAAACTCTGCAGGATTAGTGTATAAAGTACTTCACAGTGCCAGGATAAATATACATCTTGTACGACAGACACAACTGTTTCAGCATTTATCTTTCTACATTTGTTCACCTAATCAAAATACAGTTGGATAAATAGATATATGTGGCCTGAGTACACATACAGAAGTCAAACAGCAATGACATGTCAGTCAGTTTGCGCCTTTATTTCCAGTATTTATTTGCCCATGTTGGTGACACTTAGGACCTCAGGCCATGGGATTTATGTCACACTAATATGGTATATGCATCACGCTACAACACGTTCACACACCGCACACTACACACACTCACAACGTACAAACAAACACACGCGTGTGCGCACAGCCACACACTGATTGCCTGAGCAGCTGAGCTAAGCTGAGGTCTGGAAGCTCCATTTAAAGGAGCTACTGTGGTGGACTTGAAGGTAAAAGTGCCTCCTGGGGGGGTGAGCTCTGGGAAAAAGGCCACTGAAGATTTGTTACTGTGGGCATCGAGTAACACATGGCAATCCTAACTTCTTGGTAGGTGCAAATTTTCTAGTACCACATTTGCAGTTACTCACTCAAAACATACAAGATTGTTTGCTGAAGTCTTTCACAGGACAATACCTTATTATTAAGTCATGTTTTCAAAGAATGCATGAGATTCAACTTTATTCAGCCACATATTTCAGTTCATTTCCATGTGTTATTAGCAAATTCTTGAAGCTTGATACAGACAGTTCATCCATCACATAGAGCAATTAGAAATTCTCCTTGCATGATACTGCAGGGTTTCAAGAGACAACTAATTTTGTTTTTCATAAGTAAAGTAATGCAAAGATTGGGAAATACAACAATGAAGAATATTATAGCATAGTTTGCAAAACTCTTTCTCCAATTGCACATGCCCCAAAAGCCCCCCACTGCCTTAACGCCCCCAAACCCCAGTGCATGCATTAATCTTATACACCCGGGAGGGGAAAATCCAGCAGCTGCCAATGCAGTCCCACCCAGCAAGCTGTGTCCCAGGAGTTCTACTAATTCCAAGGTCATGTGGATGCCTCAGCCCCTTTCCTCTCACCCCATCTTCTTACCTCAGCTGCAAGGGAAGGAGAGGAAGTGAGGGAGTAGAGGAGGACAGAGGAAGTGAGGCTTTCAAAAAGCAGCTCTATCACACACAGACGTCTTGCTGTATATTGAGAAGTTCCCTCATGCAACAGATCTGAGAGCAAAGATTACTCAGGTGTGATGGGGCATGTATTTCTGGAGCTGGGAGGACAGGAGAGGCCTGGTGCTGTCTTCTGAGCTCTCTACATCTTCAGTGATTGAATATTTCATTAGTGGCGCCCAGACCGGCACCAGACATTCCTAAATCTCCCTCAGCCTCAGTAACCCCTCTCTGGTGGCGGAGGCTAGAGATATGGCCTCTATTAATCTGATTCCACTGGAGACATAGAGGCTTGACTGAAATCTGTCTTGCTTTTGCAGATGTGAGAAAAATCTGAAAATAAATATGCCATAACAGTTTAATGTTGATACCATAGTTCTTACTAATTTCTAATTTTAACATTAATGTACAAAAAAAAAATCTGTGTACAGTGAAGTGTACACAGAAATTGTTATAATAATCAGTATTCTTTGTGAACAGCTGTTTGACAATACTATATATCACCATGTTAACATTTTGTTGAAATAAGCACTTATATTACAAATATATAAAATTGTATAAACACGGTATTGCACAAACAACATGCATAAACCATAGAGATTTGATCAAGAGAGACAGACTACACGGACACTTTTGCCTAAATGACCCCATTAATAACCTCAGGGAGAAATATAGCCAATGTCATATCATTGCTTAAAAAGTAAATGCTTAACAAAATAAAGGCCTACCTCTTATTGTGTGCTCACCAAATGTGAACATCTTGCATGTTCACATTTGGTCAGGTTCATGATGTAATTGTGTTCTGCAACACTGCAAGCTATGTTGACCTGACATAACAGTGAGGAACTAGACTAGAAGAAGACATGAATTTATCTTAAGCAATTAATGTTTACCCCCTGCCTTTTCCCTACTCTCATTCTTTTTCACATTTGGGTCTCATTCTAACAACTGGATGCTCACATGCTGCCTATGGCTCATGTACTCAAGTTCTGCATGAGTGAAGTCTTTTACTGCAGGTTTCTCAACACTTCTTTTCAGCACAGGGAACGTGTTGAAAGGATGCCTTCTTTGTATTGGTTATAAGTGAGATACTCACCGTAATAAATGGCAAATCCTGTCAGCAGCATGAACTTTCCTGCTAACCTTGGAGGTGCAGTGAAATGTTAAACTTTGGACAGAAGTTCTTCAACTCCCAATGCACTGAAAATATTAGCCTACAATTCTCACTTAGCGTTCCATGATATTGGACTTGAGTGAAAATAAGAATGAAAGTTGATCACCTGTTGTAAGTCCTGCATAGACCAGGAGTGCTGTTCTTAGGTTATAGAATATAGCATTGTGTCTAAGCTTTTGTTTTCCTAGGTAATCAGGTTGTCTTTTCGTCCCTTTGCCAACCCCATGTTACATTCTAATTCAATCAGCCAATCCATCTGTTGCATTTTTTTTGTTTCAACCATGGTACCTATCAGGCTGTTGCAGTAATCATCCCTTTAAGCCAACTCTCCCACCAGTGTCCAACAGACTCATTAGGTGAACCTGAGATGTGGTAGTCATAAATCCTGTTGGGGTAGGCAATGGTATGCAACAACCATGGGAGAAATTATCAGCTAGGTGATCCACCATTGTTGCTATTGCTAAGAGACAGCAGGGAGTTACCTACAAAAAAGGGATGCGCAGACTAGGAGAAAGAGGTTTGGTGTCAACAGGCCCCAGCATCCAATCCTGAGCGTAGGCTGATGGCTAGTGGGACCCTGACAGTGGGAGATGAATGGGAGGGAATTATCTACTCACTCGGCCAGATAATTGCTCCATTTGGCCCTGAGTTAGAGAATAGCTTCTAATTAGCTCCCTGCAGTCCCCTGGAACTCCACTCCTCCCCCAAAAAGAAAACACTCTCACACATGTTGGAGGTTTAACCAAGTGCGTCACTTTGATGACATCTAAAAGGTAGCAAACTCCACGGCCAGTTGGCAGCATGTCTGATTTGACTGATTTTCCACTTTAAAAGATAAAAAAATCCAGTGTTGAGTAAACTGTGATTGCCAATTTAGTGCAAGATTTCACACTGTAGCTGTCCCATGTAAGTGAAAATTTGCAAATCTGCAGTGTCATCTGCATAAGTTTCTATCAGCTTACGTGTTTGTCATGCAAATGATCATGGAGCAATGTTAGAGTTAGATAATAGAATAAAGGCACATTATGTGGGAAATTCACAATCCTTGTGAATTGCTAAATTACTGCAGAGTTAGATGAAATCGACACATGAAGCTACATCCAGCGCTTAGCTTAGCTTAGCATACAGACTGGAGGCAGGGAAACGGCTAGCCCCTTTTTCCAGTCTTCATATTAAGTGAAGTTAAGTGATTCATTTTTAGTAACACTGGCAAATAAGAAAATGGTCTCCATCTTCTCATCTAATTCCACAAGAAAGCAAATGAGAGTATTTCCCAAAATGTTGAACTATTCCTTTCAAGTTCTGTTCTGTTCACTTGATTCAAGGTTAACCATGATTGCATTGCACTGACTTATGCTGTTGTTATAATTAATGTGTGTGAGTTAATGCACCTACTTTAAGTTGCAGCGGTAAGAAGGAACATTTCCACAAAGTTATTACCCTAAATTTGAAGGACCTTTTGGGCTATTATCAAGAGGTGATGCACCCTCCTCACTGATTGGCAGTTTTCACCATCAGTGGGGGGCCATTTACAACTGAACTTTAATTAGCATTTTGTTGATTTGTTCTCACAGTTCAAGAGCAACAAACCTCGACCCATTTCCTCCTGATGATAGTATCCATAAACCCAGAGGCTCATCAACAGTCTGGCCTGGTAAAGGCAGGAATTACAGTTACACTGTAGCCAAGAATTTGTCAAGTATTGTTGTGCATAGTGAAGCATTCTTGCCTCAAACTTCAACCTTTGGAATAATGAATGTTTGCCTTGCCAGGCCCTTTTACAAATCTAAAATCTCAATTCAAAGACAGTTAAAAGTGGGGGGAACAAAAGTCATTCAGTATTATTAAAGATCAAATAGCCACCGTAGGCCAGTTGGGACTTCTGTAGGGAAGATCACCTCCAGCACTGGCTGCAGTAGAAGGCGGCGACAGCTTTAGTGCACATGCCTGTGTCCCTGCAAGTGGACTGCACAGGGACCTCTGACATGAGGATGCCTGCAGAGAGTGGCCCAGCGCTGGGCTGCTGTTGGGGTTGAGTGGGGTTAAAGTGGGTGATGATGGTTGGATGGACAGAAGGGTAAGAGAGGGTTTAAAGCATAA
The DNA here is from genome assembly GCA_029875015.1 of Lepomis gibbosus. NCBI lineage: Eukaryota > Metazoa > Chordata > Actinopteri > Centrarchiformes > Centrarchidae > Lepomis > Lepomis gibbosus. The sequence continues at coordinate 10,305 of JAPMOB010219919.1, read as the reverse complement.
CCATCCCATCAGATGTAATGAAGACAGCAGCCCACAGGAGACATTGCTTGATTGTAGGCAGGCAAAGACTTTATGAAGCACTTTGAATGCATGGGATGGCAAGCACTATTTCCATGGAACAGTATCACAATGGTTAAAACAAACATCAAGCTTCTACCCCTCACTTAGTATTCATATATTTTTCATGGTAGACTCGATTTCAGGTTCATATTTTCATAAATGTGGAATTCCATCTCATCTGTCAACTGTTTGTTTGAAGTGATTTGAGATATCCCAATGTAACCACAGGAACCAAGGGCTGTGGAGATTTCATTGGCAAAGGGGTGGGGATGATGGGAAAGGCACCCTGGGAAAATAAACTGCAGTCTGCATCCCTGTATGCAACATAATCCTTTCTCAAACTCTCCTGTTTATGGACGTTGGGATTTCTATCTGCAAGTGTGACATATTTCTCATCCAGATCACATGACTGCCCATAAGAATACAGGTGGTTTGTATGGAGTCTAATGGGCAGCAAAATGCTTTGTACATTGTACAAGGTGACACTATCACATGATTCATTGATTGAACGGACAAGTACAGGCAAATACTTAAGCACAGGCTCACTAACAGTTACAAAGTGATGGAGGTTCGGCAGTGGTGCTGAGAGAAAGCAGTATATCATTAAGTCATTAGTCATTTGTTTTGTGTGACAAGTAGGGATTTATCCCTTTTCCTTAAGAGAGACATAAGGGAAAAGAAGGGTCAAGGGAACAGAAAAGTTAACTGTGCAGGTAGATAAGTGTCTGTAGTCAATATTTATTTTATAAGTCAGATATTATGTCCACGTATTATATTGAAACCAAAAGAGAACTTCAAGAGCATAACCCAGTTTGGGTGACTTAAATGCTGCATAAATCACCCTGTAAAGCCTGTATTGGTGAGTTGAGAATGTGTCACACATCACCTCTGGGAGAATGAGTGTAGCAGAGCTCTGCAAAGTGGATGGAGCTGATAAAGCTGGATTGTCTGGTTGTAATCAGAGCCAGATGTGGTCAGGCCCTCGCCATGGTGGTCTGACCACATCTGCTGTGTCAGGGGTAGAAAGGGGGGGAGGGGCCACAGCTGGATGACCTCTGACCCAGAGAAGAAAACCACGAGCCAAAGCTGACAGCTGCCATGGAATAGGCAGGCGACCTGCTATCATCTCTTTCGCGCGCATGGTTTATGACCATCAAATTTTTACAATTTTATTTATATTTATATATTTATATATATATGACTCTGAGTTTTAACTATTTTGCTATGACAAAGTTCTAAGCCAGTAAGATTTTTTTGAGATTGTGTTTACCTCCACAAACACGAATAGCTCAAATGTCAAGAGATAATAATCACATCTGTTCATCAATGTGAGGTATAAACAGATGAAATATCCAGCTGGTGTATCAGCACCAGACTGACTTCAGTAACCTCAGATGAGCTGATGGAACTTGTTTTGATAAGATACATATAAGCACATTTTCTGGCACTTCTATGATTTTACCTGTGAAAAAGCTTATCTTGACATTGTCTTGGCAGCTTGAGCAATTGTGTTTTCAAACGGTTTCATACTACTTTTACACTGCATATATTTAATCCAGTTTACTCATTGACTGACTTGTCTGCAACTTTGTGCACACTAGCAAGTTCAAAAACAGTTTGATCTTGAAGAAGAAAAAAATTTTAAAAATGGAAACATCTGTGCAGACTAAAACTGATATATTGCAGAGATTGAATGATAAAATAACACATTTTGTTCCCCAGTATTTCTTTTCTGCATCAACTAAAAAGACAAGAAGAAATAAAATTCTACTATGACTTGACTTCTAGCATACCCCAGTAAAGCTGTCACTGCGGCAGGTAAACTGACTGACATTATCTGCACGTTCACTATTAACCCAGAGGCAGGAACTGTAGCTCGATGACAGACAGCCTTGTGGTTGAAGCTTGCCTGGGGCTTTTAGTAGATCATTTGAAGAGTTACTTTTCCCTTCACGTCCAGCTGCTGAGGTTAGCCATTCATTCAGCCTTCATACGATGTGTAATCCCAGATCAACAAGGACATTTATGTTACAGTTTTTAATTTTCAAGTTTTTGCAAGTCTACAAATATAAATATATACTTGCTTTGCACACTGGGTCTCTTTTGTCATTCAGTCTTATTCTCTATTTACAAAGGAAAAATCATTTTTTAATTGGCCCTGATTAATTCAGCACCTGGTTTAACTTGTGTTCTTGGTGTGTATTACATTCATTTTTTGACAGTCTTCTTTGTTGACTGTGTTTCATCAATAGCCAGCATGGGATTACCCAATTCCAGCCAAAAAGGTGATATTCTTTATCAATAGTCCTTTCATATCTGGTCTTGATGGATACGGAGGGCAGGCAGTCAAGCATCACTCCCTATACTTCAGGACTGTGTGGTGCAGCGATAGGGGTGAGTCGTCATCACAGTGGGCGCTCTATCTCCTGCGCTTGATGATGGAGTTGCCATAAAAAAAGAGATTTATCTGTCTTCACAACGCCAGAGACGAACGAGGTGCTGCTTGAAGTATCGCCACTGCGATCTCCCTCCTTAGTTTCACTGCTTCAGGTGCCTCATATTTCCTTCCCTGCACCCCCTCATTTTACTACAGTGAAGGTATGCATTTATCAAGAGGAAGATACCTAAATCATTTCTTGGACCCAAGCTAGGGGTTGGAATGCCAGGGCTGAACACACTTGTACTTGAGTGTGCAGGCTTGCTTGTGCGCCTGCCTATGCATATGTGCAGCATGTTGCTGTAGAAGTTCTCTCTTCAGCATGGCCCAACGGATGTGAGAGTTGATTCCAGGTAACCATGGTAAGAAAACCATCAGTTGGATATGTATGTTATAGATCCACCTGACATGCAAAGATACTCCAAGCAGTAATTCTCTGTGAAATTTTTGGCAACATTTTAAATACATGGTGTTATTTCAGGTACTATTTTTGAATGGATTAAACAGTAAAAACAGTCTAACTTTGGACACTAATTAGTGAGTACAGAAGCAAGTAAACTATGGTTTGGGCAAAGGCATTGCCAACTGTCATTTGCCAATTAACCCACCGTCACCCTCAGTGGATTATATTGTGAATTATTATCTCTCTTGAAGAACAGGGTTTCTATTATGGTGACACCTGTGTCATGTAAACAAATTCAAAACAAAGAAAGTGCAAAGAGGAAAAACTTTTCCTGTTTCAAAGTTATATCCTTACAATGATGAACAAGAAATAGATAGCAATTTAGCAAGTGCTATCATGTGAAGCAACACATCTAGATATCTAATAATAATGTTGTGAAATTGATCTGAGCAGCACCAATCCAGGAACATTTTTTAAATCTTGCCAACAGCTCCACTTCTCCATTAGCAGATGTCAAAAATCTTAACATAACTCAATAAATTCCTTACTGTCTGACTGTCATCAACAGAATTTAAGTAACTGTGTTTTTACCAAGAAAAAAAAATCAAAACAGGAGTAATGTAGTTCAGGAGGGATGTAATTTCTTCTGACATTCTGTTATCAGCACCCAGCACTCCATTACATAAGAGTGATAACACCCAGGACTATGCTGAAAAAGATAGAGAGCACAGGCACCTCCTTCAGACCTCAGACATTTCCTTCTGGGATATCCCCCTTTTATGACCTCTGAGGGGAAAGGGAAAGGTAGTGGAGAGGAAAAAATGAGTGTAAAAACTGGCAGAGTCCATTAGGGCGTGTCCTCCTGAAGGTTGGAGGGTAGCAAGCAACACTGACCTTTAATGGATTTGAGTGACAGGCAGTCAGCACTGGATCAGCCGGCGAGGAGTGGCTGGAAAGAGGCCCTTTCTCTATTGTTCTCTCTGTGACGTTCCCTGCCATGCTTCAGCGAGGGCAGGTGCTTTAGGGTGTCAAAATAGGAAGACCCACGGACAGGCTTGGCTGCTGTCCATGCTCCTCTGACACATGACAAAAGCTCAACTCTCACCATAGCACAAAAGGGAGACCAAAAGTGAGAGCAGGTCATTTACAAAGAGCTGCTGGAGACTCCATTCTTTGCTTAAACGGGAAAGGACTGACTAACCTTTGGACCCAAATGAGTGTGTTCTGGAAAGAGCTGATCATCTCCTGTTTCTTCCTTTGTGTGCTTGCCATAATATGGATATCACACTGATAACTCTCTTTCCAAGGGAGATGATATATGATCACCATCAACTAAAGCACAAAATTTTGTCCTGACCAACTCAACTTTTAACTTTAACTAATTTTAAAGCATCACTAAAGATCAGTCACAGGCAAGTAAGTAGACTGTGCCACCAACACAGAGATTAATAGTAGGTTCGATGCATGATAAATGAAGAAGGAGCCAAGTTGTTATCAAAGCCCAAGTGATTATTTTCCGCAAGATTTTCCTGTCAGGATGTTATGAATGTCTCCATGTTCAGTGGTTGGTGATAAATGGTGTCGCTTTTTGCTGTGCTGATGTCATACAACATCCACAAGGCCCTACTTCCCCTCCAGTAAGTGTCAGCTGAAGGATGCACTCCCTGTGTCCTGTCCTGGACAGATGGTGTGTGTGTGTGTGTGTGTGTGTGTGTGCGTGTGCGTGTGCGTGTGTGTGTGTGTGTGTGTGTGTCAAAGTGCCGAAAGATGAGTATCCCATACTTTCCATCGACGTAAAAAGACTTTTGTGGGCATTTAGTGATGCGTTACTCACATGTTTCCCCATTTATAAGTTTCAGAAGCCTGAACACATTTCTGTACAGAAGCAATTAGATCTATCATCATTACAGCTGCTCTGAGGTCTATTATTTACACTAGTTACTGCATTATTGATTATATTTTATCCTCAGTATGTGCAACGTGAGAGTGGAATGTAGGCTATTTATGTTGGCAGTGAAAAACGTTTCCTCTGCAATAATGTATGCCATCGCATTAAATTAACAAGTCTCTGTGCTTTGTTTGTTTTCATAGTGATCTAGCCTTTACTTTGCAATTGGGTGATTGGGGTTAGATTTCCTGCTGTGTAAAGAAAGCCATGGCAGGAATGTTACTGCTTTCGGACCAAAATGTGCATTAGAAACATAGGAAATTTTTGCAATGTGATATTTTTGTGAGGTCAATATAGGAATTGACCTTTTCACCGAACAGTGATTGTCCATGGACTGATCATAGCTTAGCAACTGTGACTAGTCACAGGAACCCTGTCAAACACTGAATTTCCCCACTCGCCAAAACAGTGAGCTTGGCGCATTAGCCTACTGGTTAGCTATGGAGTTTGGAGGATGGTGTATTTTCTTAGTCTTTCCAAAACCAAAATACATAAGAGCAGAAAAGTAAGGAATGGATTAAACAGTGTGTTTATCTGCCATAAGCTGCAAATGTCTGATGACTAACTAGCATACTATCTACATCTGTAGGTACTAACTTAGTTCCAAATCCAAAGGAATTAACTACCTAGATTGCGAGTTTACAAGTTACATTAAAAAAGCCCTGTTCACTATTCGCATGTCCACTAAGTAGTATTTTTACACTGTGTGGGAGCACAACATAATGCATACACCACTTTTACAACTGCTGGTAATATTAAAGAGTCAGTGTTTTCAACCAACCCATGGAGCGGGCTATTGTTAGCTTAATTATCTAGCTAGCTACAGTTTATAAAACATGCCAGTTAAAGTTGTCATTACAGTGACCAGATAGAAAAGACTGCTTTTGTTCACTTCTTTCTGAAATAAAGGGCCATTGTTTCAAAAATGACCCCCAAAAATTAATTGACTAAAATAAGAGATTGTAATCTTGATGATAGTGATAGCCTAATGTATCTAACTCATTAGTTTTTAAAGAGAAATTGGAGGTCAATGTGTGTTCATGAGCATGGAATTAAATTTCTTTTTTGGATTACTTTCTCTCATTTTCCTCTTAATGTTATCTCAGTGCTAGTGAGATTGCAGGCTCACTACGTTTTCCCGATGCCCGGGGAATCTGTTACCATTGTTCTAGCTTCTGATGGCAGCAGAGCTGTTGTTGATTGACAACACCACTGATTTCCTTGTGCTTCCTGTACAGACCCAGACAGAGCTCACAGTTTGTTTCGCTGCTCTTATCATGCATGTCACCATGCCAGGAGGGAAGAAAAAGAAGGGAAAGCCAGAGGAATTATTGAGAACAAGAAGAGGGTTTTTCCTTTATGCTCTTTTGCTTGACAAAAAGCCAATATCCAATCTGAGTCGATGACAGAAGAACCTGCATATTTGTTTCAGTATGTGCATTATTTGTGGCAGAGGTGGGAGCTAAATTACCACTTATGATTTTCTGTCTCCCTGTTTGGGCACGACGAGATGTAAGATCGTTGCTACTGATAAGATAAGAATGTAGCAGTCGCCTGCTCTGGTTGCTGGTGCAGAAGGAGGAAATGCCTATCTGATGGGATTTTCAAATTGGATTTTGAATGGCCAGACAGGGAAAGAGAAAAATATTTACACAATTGACATCTCCATCTCTGGGAGTTGTAGTCATGGCCTCTGGGCAGTGGTTTAAACAACAGAAACACATGCAATTAAACAGCTGGTGTTTACAAGATATGGTGAGATTTGGCTAGAGGCAATTTGTTACTTACGGTTCTTTAGATTCTTTAGATAACACACTTGTTGTGTATAGTGTGTAAGTCTTGACCTGCTTGAACTTTCGGTTATCACTAAAATGTCAAAGACAGTGGTTGGCTTTTCACACTTTCATTTATACGTACATCTTTTACCATCCATGTTGACATATTTTCTATGATCTTAATTTGTACAATGAACCTGCAATCACCAACTTCTAACTTAAACCATATCAAAATACTTTTCAACTTAATATCTATCCAAATAAACTGTGACCCTTTTTTATAAGTTGTTAGTGTGTTCATTGTTAGTCAGCTTCCAGCATCGCTGTATTATTAGTCAGCAGAAGAAAGAATGACTAAGTGCATGTGGGAAAAGTTAATCCATCAATACGCAGTAAAAGGGAGATTCAAAGTCATAAACATTTTTCCAAGAAATTTTTCTCATTTAAGAGAAAAGGAAAATACAAATTCGTTACATTGTTACTTATATTAAGGTCAAAATTAAGTATTGACAATTGTATTAAAAGATTTTATGGTGAGCTGTCAATTGCAATGAAGCAAGAAGAAAACAAGTGGAGCCAACACTTTTTACTGCCCGCACCAGAAAGGTGAAACCTGGGCGTGCCCCCACAGCCGGGGGAGATAAGGGCCGAGGTGGCCCCTGCTTCCTCGAGTCGCCCTGCCCTTACTGTCCATATAACGCCACAGATATTTCTTTTTACTTTCAGAGAAAAGACATTTGAGTCACTATTATACAGTCCCGATCAGATACACAAGGTTTTTGGCCACATACACCATAAAGGAACTCAACATGACAGACCTGAATTATCATATCATCACTCACACAAAGCTACTATTTGTGTTTATTTTCCTTAGCAATAAACATAATGTTCTGTGTGCCGCATCCAGGACTGTTTGAGTCCCTCTCAGTTGCAAGTCGCTTAAAAGTAGTCTGACTTACTGGACTCTTGACCTTACTGTCAAGCAGTTGTCAGACCCCACATGTTTGCCCCCTTGTATGGCAAAGGCGAGTCAATTATTGAGAAGGCGCATGAACAGAGGGGTCAATGTGTTTTTCCAGAGGTTAAATCAAGTGTGTAACCTCCACATTACAGATTGATGGCTGCCTCATGACAGCCAATGAAACACACAGGCAGGGATTTTTGTAAACTTTTGAGTGGCCAGCAGTCCTGGCCCTCAATTTGAAGGAGGTGCTGTTGCCAGGTGGCTGAAGTACAGAACTGTTTGTTTCTGTGAACTGCAGGGGACTGCTGCCTGGAAGCAGCCCTAGCACTTTCATGTTTCCCCATACGGCAAGCCCTATGCAATCTGCCCGCCTGTTATGAGCATGAAGTAAACAAAACATTAGGTCATCATAAATCACTGGTTAATGACATGTGTGGAGCTGAGATTAGACAACCAGAGCGGAGCAGCGGAGCGCAGAACATGCAGGGAAGCCAGCCTCCCGTCCTGCAGCTCCTTCTCCTCCTCGGGTCCCAATGTGTAAGATCATTATTAAAATTGCAGCTCAATTAAGATAAGGCTAAATTACTTTCTCTGTCTCCCTCTTTGATGTTCAGGGGATTTTTCTTCTTTCTACAGTTCTTTCTACAGAAAAACAGGCAGTTTAAAAAGGAGCAGAGGGGGGAGACAATCGCTTTGAGCACGCTTTGATGTTGGGAGTCATAGCGTTGCATGGGGTTTGGGTTAGACTGGAAATGCGCGCTGTTGTTTTTTGTGAGATTAATTTCAGACAAAGCTCCATTTTCAAAAGTGAAAGCTACATCTCATTTGCTCCATTACAAAGACAATTTAACCTTCTGGCAGTAAGAATTGTGAGTAAGTGTTTACGTGTGTGTGCATGTGTGTGTGTTGCATTCCACTTTTCCTGAACTCTTCATTTCGGTTGCCACAGGCCCTGAGCGCTGAAACGTGACTTCTTTTTTTTCTGGGCCGGGTCCGCCCATGTCCATGCTGAATCAGTGTAATTGAACTTGTTTCCTACTGCGTGTGGAGTATGGTGTGCAGACCAAGGGTGCAGAGAGTACATAAAATCCTCCATGGGATTAAATGCTGTTTGTTTAATCCCATTAGAAGATCTATTAGTGACTGCAGGGGATGTAGGAGAGACACACATAGAGGATATAATATACAGTAGAAGCAGAGTGACTGTCAATGTCTTTGTATGTTTAGTAAAAACATTAAAGTACCTTTTACCTACTAAACTATTGAAACAATGTATCAAGAAAATTTTCATTTTGCATTTTAGTACCAGTATAATTTTTAAACAACAACTAATTCAAATGCTCAGCCATTCATTCCATTGTTCATCCTTGTTCTCTTTGTCTTAAAGTTCATGTATTTGCCTGACTTCTCACTGTAAACACAATGGCAAAAACATCAGAGGGCCATGTACTGGGGATGTTTATATGAGCAGAGAGCCTGGAGATGGAACAGAGATATGAGTGCTGATCTGTGAAAGGAACCACCGCTGTATCGCCGCTGCTCGCCATCACACACAAACACCATCTGGCTGCCTCTCACCAGACGGAGAAGACCTCACACCTGCACACCTCGCAGAAATACATGAAGAACCACTGTGTGAATTTGTATTGAGTTTAAAATCCTGACTCTTGTTTGGGGATTGTTCAACACAGTAAAATGTGCAAAAAAAGAATGTGCTTATTTATGTTTTTGTCAAAGGTCACAGAATACTTTTAGCTTTGACACATGTACCACAGACTGTAGACAGCATGAAGTGATCAACTAGCTTTTAAGTACATTCAAATCTAAAGTAAATACTCTTTTTGAGGCATTTCACTCAAGCATGCGCTGGTGTGATGTGTCCTCCTGATCATCACATCATCTCCAGCACAATCCCACACCCCACATTTTCTTTTACTAATTCTCTCTCTTGGCCTCTTTAAATCAAACTCTACTTAGTTGTGTTGGTTTTAAATCTCACACTCTCTCTCCCCCTTTTTGTGCTCTCCACAGACTTTCTTTCTTGGCTTTCTTCTCCTCCTCTGTGTTTTAATGATCTTTACATTGCAACCAAGCATTAAAACAGAGCAGGGAAGACTTAAAGAAAATTAGTTAACTGGCTAAAGAGCAAACAATGGGCTGCTGAAGAAGACTGTCAGGAGGAACAGTTTTCCTCACAGAGGTCAAAGGGTAGATTGTCCATTGACACAAGCTCAGACAGCTGACATGTGAGATCCATTTTGGATCCATTTGTGTTTGTTTCTACACGGTTATATTATGTTACATATTGTGCAAAAATGTTTTACCATATTTTGTAGATTTCCTTTTTGTTCCATGCTGTGTAATCAATCACTTAAACAACCTTATACTGTGTGCTGATGCTGCTTCAGGTCACACAAAATGTGTCCTTTCAAGGTTAAGGCTGCAAATAGGATCCATGTGATGATTATGTGTTGTCCCATCAGCACACAAGTTTTATTTTTAATTAACTGAAACTTGATAGCCTCAGAAACTGTGAAAATGTGTAATAGTTGTGTCTTAGGTCAGCATCAACAACAAGTTTTCCCCTCCTGAGTTTCACCTCTACAGGTCATGCTGCATTGTAATTCCCCACCACAGCACAATATTTGTGTGTGTGTGTGTGTGTGTGTGTGTGTGTGTGTGTGTGTGTGTGTGTGTGTGTGTGTGTGTGTGTGTGTG
>JAPMOB010219916.1:0-23864 GCA_029875015.1 Lepomis gibbosus | reverse complement strand
CACGTCCATGCAACAGATGTCGCCCCTCTTTTAGGAACAAGCTCCTCGGTTTGGGTTGGCTGGTCATCTTGTTGAGAATTGCCCTGGTCTGAACCGCGTCTACTACCGTCTTCCTCCATGTTTGTTTATGTATTTCAGCGTGCATGCCGTGAGGTGCATCTTGACGTAAACGTAAAACGTAAAACGCCTTGACGTAAAACGCCTTATCGTGGCGTAAACGATAGAGCCTTATATAAAACGATAGACATTTTATATCGTCCAGACAATATATTTCGTCATATCGCCCAGCCCTAATCGCAAGCTACAAAAGCAGAACCTCCTCCATCATGTGTGAGGCCACATTACCAGATGAACTTAACACCATTTATGTTCGATTTATGTCTTTGATCTCCTCAACAAGGAGTCAGCTGTAATGTCTACTCCACCTCCAGAGGACCGGCCACTATCAGTATCTACAGCAGATGTGTTGAGAGTCCTGCTGAGAGTGTGAGAGTTTCAACATCTCACTGTCTCAGGAGAGTTCCCACCTGCTTCAAGACACCATCATTCCTGTACCTGAAAAGTCTGCAGTGTCTTGTCTGAATGACTACCACCCTGAAAGTACCTGACATGGTCACCTGACATCTCCACGCTGGTGAAGAAAGCTCAAAAACGACTGTATTATTTAAGGAAGTTTGAGAAGACCAAATTCCCACGCCAAGTTTTTGTCAGCTTTTACAGAGGAGCAATAGAAAGCACCCTGACTGGCAACATCATAGACTGGCATGGAATGTGCACGGCAACAGGTGATTAAAACTGCCCAGAAGATCATTCATGCCCATCCCCTGAGCAGTAGTGACAAAGGTTACTAAAAGGACAGTACCCACCCCAGACACAGCCTGTTTACCCTACTGCCTTCTGGGAAGAGATATAGAAGTTTCAGCTGCCGCTCCACCAGACTGCAAAGCAGCTTTTTCCTTAAAGCTATCAGATTCTTAAACTCTAATTCATCCTTAGCACTGCTCCACTGATTATTGTTTATTTCTGTTTACCATGTTTTATAATTGATTCTGTATTAATGTATACTGTCTGCTATGTAGCAGAAGGGAGTTAGAAACTCAATTTCACTCTATAACCTCTTATATTGTGACAATAAACCTACCTATCTACATTTATATCCCACCTTTTGAAAGAGATAGATTAGGCATATTAGACTAGTAGAATCAAAAGCAAGCACTTTGACAGGTAATTTTGCAAATGTTTGAGACAAGAACAGGAACTGTGTAATGCTCCTGTGTGTGTGTGTGTGTGTGTGTGTGTGTGTGTGTGTGTGTGTGTGTGTGTGTGCGCACACACACAAGTTTGAGTCGTGTACTATGTGTGTTAGTTTTTGAACAAGTATGGTAATCATGAGCCTTTGAGCCCCGGGAAAACCCACGTCTAAATCAGACTCAAGCTGCTGTGTAACTCCCAGATTTTTGCTCTAAGTTTGCAGTCTTGATTGTGTGGGTGTGGGTGGGTGGCTGCATGTATCTGTGTGCGTTTGTGTTGGTCTGGAAGGAAAAGAGACTTAGCTCTGCCAAGACGCAGGTGTGCGGATTAGGTGTGATCCCTTCTCATATTCTCTGTAGTATTTCTTATTTGATGGCTTTTCTGCCATGTAAATCTTATCAAAAACTAGCTAACAATAGCGCCACAATGACAGACGCCCCAGCATCTGGCGAGCCACCACTCTGAATGTTCAAACTGCTGTGAACAACCTGTCTCCACAAAAAGAGGAACTAACTGGGAAGGAAACTCAAGGAGTTTGTGTGTGCTTGTATTTAAGTGTTTGTATTTTGTGTGTGAAAGAGACGAGAGAGAGAGAGTGAGAGAGGGGGAGTAAGGGAGGAAAGTGCATGTTGATAGCCTCATAAATCATGAAACAGAGTGTATCTTAACCAGTGTTGAGCCAGGTGATGGCATGATGATGATCTGAATGCACCTGTGCTTCTCCTGTTTCAGCTACCTCCGTTGACTTTGTTCCTTCATCCTGCTAAGATAGAGAAAGATAGAAAGAGTGAGAGAGGAGAGAAATAACTTTGGCCGGTACAGGGCCCCATTAAAGTGTGATGAGTGGCCTCAGTGAGGGGCTATGTGTACAGCACTTTATTCAGGAACGATCACTTATTTATAGGTGTTGGAATTGTGTTGTTTGCTTGTTTTATTGAAAACCTTGTGGGTAAAGTGGCGGCAGGTCGCATGGCATGTGAGCGGTGCATCTCTGGAGGGCATCCCTGCAGAAAAATCTTCCTCCTTGATGAATAAGTGAAGGGGACAGATACATTTTTCATTCACACAGAATCCATTGTCACTTGAGATGTCTCTGTGGGTATGTGTAGTCAACCTGCAAGCGGTTAAAAAAAACATAACTTCCTGTAGACTGTAGCACCCATGCACCAACACACATTCGTGGAAGCACATAATGTATATTCACACATCCACACATGCATGCAGAAACACACCCACATGCTGAAGTTGTGGACACCTTGTAGATAAGACAGCGTTTGACAGACAGTGACTGTCAGATGTTGTTAAGGAAGATGGATTAATTAGTGTTTACTACATAACAAGTGAGGTTGTAGACTGATAACCTCACTTGTTTGGAAAGGTAAATATATAGCTTTTTTCACCTTTAGCAATTAAAACAAGATTATAAAAGTAAAAGGTATTTTATTTGTCACATACACATACATGTTGCGAAATTCATCCTCTGGATTTAACCCACTGTGCTGCCCATGCTGATTATGATGGTTGACACTATTGTGAATTTCAAAAGAACTTTCAAATCATTTGATTAAAAATCCCACAAAGTTACATCACTGCAGCTTCGTTAAACCGAATGTCTGTATGTTGTATGTCTACCACCTCTCCTTTAAGTCCTCCACGCAAAAACTTATGTTGACAGTAGTACAGACAATGCACAAGCAAAAACATGAAGGTAGCAAAGTGTAGCCCATCGCATGAAGGGTTGTTGTGTTTTGTGTACACGAGGGAGCATCTCTCAGTATGAATGATTTATATTAAAAGAGAAAGTAAAAGTCTTTCTGGAAGCACACCCAGTCTGCACCTCCCCATGTGAACAGAGGGGAGCATCTTCACATTGCCAAATGGGTCTGATGGTGATGGCAAGGAGGAGAGAGCAAGGCCTTCTATGATCTCCACCACCACTCTGACTGCGCTCTGGGACACATCAAAAAAGGAAATTAATAAATAAACAACACCCAACACCATGTTTTATTAACTCGGGTAAGGCATCAGTGGTGAGGGGGTATGAGAGAATCCTGAGATTGGATGGCAGCTTGGGTTGTTGGTGGAAAACTTGCAGTAGATGTCTAACCAGTTGCAGATTTTTGCAAGAAGTCTTTATTGGAATGGGCAGTAAAGGACAAAAAAGTAACAAACTGTCTAAACTATATTTCTGACGTAATTACTGCAGATAGATTATATAATGATCAGTGTGTGTAATACAGTACAGCATTTTAGTGAGATGTACATGTAGGAATAGTTATTAATGGAATATGTAGCAACAGTAACTTCCAGCTGTACCATTGATTTTTTTTTTTACTATACATGCATATAAATTTACATATGCATTAATTCCATTCTTTAAAACTGTCATTAACTCCTACAACAAATGTGTATATTGCCAGGTGATTATTTTACGATGCAATGCACAATGACTGCAACTAACAGTATCTTTTAATTTAAGTGATTTCTTGATCTATAAAACATCTGAAAATAGAGTCCAAACTGACATCTCTCAGTCCAGATATTCAATTTGAAATTGTATAAAACAGAGAGCAACAAATCCGCACATTTGAGAAGCTGGGACCATTAAATGTCATTTCTGCTCAACTGATTAATTTTCTGCTGATCAACTCATCAATTTACCAACTAATCATTAAAATACTACAATATAGAGTAATAGTAATAGGAAGAAGAATAGGAAGACTTTTTTAAAAAGAGTGATAGACAGTGCTCCACCCCTCCTTAGACTGACACACATACTGCAAACTATCCGTCAAAGAGAACCACCTCTGGTTTCTTTTTCACCTACACCTAGTTTTGACAGAAACCCAGCCCTATTCCTAGAGATGGGGCCTTTAGCTGTATTTTTGTTTAAAGTGAGGGGGTTGCATTGCTTCCTTTACATGGCACAAACAGATGTTTGTTTCCATAACACCCTTCTTGGAGTGAATGCAGGATGTTTTTATAGCCTGGCTTGCTGTATAAGTATTAATACTGTCAGCATGATACTGAGATCCAACTTGTCAGGTTTTATCAGGTATCTCCACATCATGTGCACACCAGTGTTTATGAATGTTTGTGTGTAATTGTGCACGTGTGCTGCCAAACTTATTTGCTTTTCTGAGAATGTGTCTGAGTATTATGCACCTGTGAGTGTGTGTTTGCATGTCATCTTGAGTGCACTGTGAAGGTGTCATTGTGCAGCCTAGGCCCTGTAAGCTGTCAGACAGTGAGAGATGCTGCACCTCTAAAGGGCATGCTTTCTGGGCCTTTCCTGTCTATTATAAGCCCTGCAACACTCATCAAGGCTGTTGCCATGCACCCCCATGTCCCTCAAGCAGCCACAGAGAAAAGCCACCTTTCTAACTAGGAGAGCCCTTGCCTCTAAACTTCTCATACCCTTGTCTTCCATTTTGACATGATAAACGCAAGCAGCAGTAATGAGGCGTCGGGTTGTCAGGGCATCCATTTTGTTTTTCTGAAATCTGAGTAGAGGCAAAGAATCCTACCCTTTCTCCATTTTGAGACAGTCCCTCTTCTCTCCAAGCTAGGTTAACACCTCCAAGGGGTTAACACCTCGTGGCACCCTTAATCGCCCCCTCCTCACACACACGCGCACACAAAAAAAACCATGTGTGTGTGTGTGTGTGTGTGTGTGTGGGGGGGGGTATGGATTTATAGGAAATGATACACTGCACACAGCCTTTTTGATAACAGAAGTGCCAGATCTGAAGGTGGTGCTAGCACTACAGCCAAGATACACTGCACAGAGGCTAGCCAAAGATTGAGATGTGTCGCTATCTCGCCATCTGTAACAGTCACGCCTGGCGCCGTCAGAAACTGATCGCTTTGATACAAGCCACATCAAATCTCCAGTTTGCCAAGCAAATAGAATAAAACAATCTATCGATCTTGCCCCACCTCCCTGTGTATCAACACAATCCATCTGTGTTTATCAGGCTATCTGGCTTCCTATCTTTTGTTGTCTGCAGGCAGGCATTCTTTTCTTTTCTTCTCTTTTATTGTCTTCCTTCCTCCTCCCACATTTGTTTGGTGATCCATCAGCCTATTTACCTTATCATGCTGCCAAACCATCCATTTACGCTCCCATCTGTCTGTCAAACTATATCTTAGCTTCCATTTGTCTAACTATCTCTCTGTTTACTCGTTCACCTGTCAATCATGTGGCTTGCCCTGGCTGCCACAGGTACCAGCGCTCGTCTGGCTGACGCTGTCTCTGACCTCATCTTGCTCAGAATGCTGCTGGATAAAATAATTAGATTCCTATCACTTCATCTAAATTTTTATAAATGTATTAACTACAGCATCATCTAATTATAGTAATACAGTTGTGTCAATCCTGAAACTGACATGAGGCTAAATACATAGACAGGGGTTATGGTAAATGGGTGACCTATTTTGATATATGAAGTGTTGTTTGCTAAATTTGTCTTAGTTATGATGTAAAATATTAAAGTTTAGACTGCATTTTCTATAAAACACATTTTTTTCTTTTGTTTTACAGAATGTTATCTATGATATAGATAGCTCCCCCCACAGAATCCAAACGGAAGCAGGTCACTGCTTTGGCTCGGTCCAGTTCAGATCCAGCCTCAGTGGAGCAAGCCAGGCACTGATGTCCATGTAGTCAGGGGGTCTGGCCTCCCACTGAGGCTCAATCAGTATTATAGGGTCAGTGACTGCCCCCCCTAGGCACCAGAGTGCCTTGGCCTGATGGATTACTCCTTCCCCTGGCTCAGGCCTGTGAAACACAGGCTACAGGCCCCATCTGTGCTCTCCATGGCTCCTGCATGCCTTGTGCTCATAGTCTCAGGCTGCTGGTGAAGCCCCAAATCAGAAGCTTCAGTCTAGTGGCACTGCTGGTAGCCCACCATGCAAAGGCTACCTGCACAAATTAAGATGTTAATTAGAGTTGCATTGGTTAATTGATTAATCAGTTAGTATATTTAAAGAAAAATAATCCGCAACTATGTTGACAACCAATTATAATATTTAGTCATTTTTCAAGCATGCTTTAAATTTGTAATAGGTACATTTCACTGTTTTCTTATGTTTAACAGACCAAACAGTTAATAGTTTTAGTCAATAAAAAATAACAGTCAGTGATTTTGTAAAGCACTTTTAGTTGCATCCCTAGATCAATGTTTAATTGTAGTGGAAATGCTCCTGCTCCCTGTACTGTGCATCCTAATACCACTAGATGTCTAAGCTATGCTGTGTACTTCAGTGTTGTGCCAAAGTAAAGAGATAATGTCAAAGTGAAATAAAGGCAAACAGCAGGCAAAGAGGTGGGCAATGCTTAGCAGTTTCAGGAATATATTCTCAAGGATATTTGTTTTCTTTCATGGTTATACTTGGGTTGAAGCCTGCCTCTTGAAACTTGACTGCTGAGAGGACAATCATGAATGGGAGTTTTGCCTCAGGCACTGATCGATCGCAAAAATGTTTTCATATAACTGTTCATTTGGGCTGTGTGTGCCTCCGCTGCATCCCAGAATGCCAAAAGGCATTGTTCCGTGACTGAGGAATCATGTCCAGCAGAGATATTTTAAGGAGATTTCTGAACCTGAGGGGCTGAATGAGGAATCTGTGCTGCGAGTTGTCTGTCAGGCTAGTTGTTTTCAATCAAAAATCTAACAAATGTTAGCCAAGCTTCAAAGAGAATGATGGATTTTTTTTAACCACACATAGATTCATGCAGTGCTTAAAGTGCATATAGTACACACGGGTTTCACATGCACAAACACACGCTAAACCCTGCTGTTTTGTCCCTGGCAGACCTGTCAAAGCTTACCCACTGAGTAGATAAACTAATACATTTCGTCTCTCTAAAAATGAGAATTTGTATATGAACTTGTACCGTCATTTCCTACTGAAACTTATTTTTGTGCCAAGCAGTCAGGACACATCACTCTCAAGACAAGCTCCTTTCAGTGAGGTTGTTAAGATGTACTAAGTGAACATGTGCACATTATATGCTGTGTGTATGTGGAAGCATGACAGACAAAAAGGCTGCATTTATGCACAGTATGCCTGACAATAAGAGCACTACGAGTAGAGATGGGGCTACTTGTAATAGGGGGAAAAAAGCCCTAGAAAGATTACTTTTTTCCCCTCTTTTTTTTGAGTGATGTGCACAGCCCAGTTTTTGTCAAAAGGAGTCTGGTACATAATGGAAACTAGGGATAGAAAGTTGTGAGAGGCTGTTGGGGGAAAGAATAGCTGTATTGACTATCTGGGTCAGTCACCAGAATTGCCAAGCATGCACACCACAGTACCCGCTGAGATAGAGTGGTGATAGAAGCATGGAAAGATTAACCACATCCCTGTGCTGTCAAAACCGATTGCATGTGTTATGGCCACCCTGCTCTCTGCAAACCTCTCCTTGTTACCATTTATCTCAACAGACTGTCAGTTAAACTCACTTCGCCTCCAAATACTGTATACAAACTGTCAAGCAGGAACGTGAACTTGTATACACGGATGCCTTATCTGAATACTATTAGATTCAGCATCCATTCCAAGTTGAAATTTGTTGTTAGTGTTTTATATTGCTTTCTCTGCTTCCTGGGTTTATAAATCACAAGTGGCTTTTTGTAGTAAGCATTGAACATGATGTCAGTAATAAGGGGGGTTAAAAAGGGAAAAGTAGGCGAGGGCAAAAAAAAGAACGAGAGAAAAGGCGAGACAGAAAGAAAGACAGTTTGTATAAGGGAGTGAGGAACATAGAGAGTAGGAGAATTTCAGTATCTTGCCTCAGCATGTTTATCCAGGCCTGTCTTAGGCATTTCCCTCTGTCATGCCATTCTGATCGCCGCTGCCTGTTATGGCATGCTGAGAAAACACACCAAAACAGATCAAGCACCGGATTGCAGCCCCCTTGCTCTCAGATCCCCTGACATTTGTACTCTCCCCTCATTTGGGTGATACTTTTTTTAAACACTGGCTACAGGTCAGTTAAACTTGAGAGAGAAGTCAGACATAGGAGTCTCTCCATAAACCTCCACAGATTGTAATACAATAAGGCATGTTGTGTTTTGACTATGAGGATCGCATATGCACCCTTGTGTTTACAGACACTTGCTAAGTATATCTGCAGTATAAGCCATGTACAGCCATGAACGTAAACATGTTTATTACCCAGGGAATTTGTGAAAATCATTTAGGATGTACATGATATCAATGGATGAAAATGTTTGTGAGGCAGAATGAGAGAAACTGGATTATATCAGTATAGTAAATTTGATCAAATAGAAGAAAAGCAAATGGTATTCAATAATGGAGTCAACCAATCTCCCCAAACTTGGGTTAGCCGAAACACTGACTGTGTACATCTTTTTTGTGAAACAATGTAAAAACTTTGAGTGTAATTCCATGACATCGATAAATCACAGTGATGGTAAACAGTTTTGTAAGCAGCTATGTTTAAAATATTTCCGTAAAATATTTCCCAAGCATTACAAAGTTCAACAATTTCAGTTTTTATTTTACTTTCTTAGAGAACCCCGTCCAGAAAATCTTAATTTTTATTTTCAGTTTTTGTTACCAGAAGCAATATGACTTTGTTTACTGTAAACTACAGTAAACAGTGTTTTCTTGCAGCAGGAAAAACAACAACTTTTGGGTTTAAATCAATCTGCTCTTTTTTGAAAACCTAGATAGCTATTCTTCTTTAAAATAAAGACTAACTATAAGGTTGGCTGAGGAGCTATGGCACGAAACTGAGACAAAGTCCAATTATGCAGGTATATTTATTTACCAGTGAAAACAGACAATCCCGTGTAGCAATATGTACTGTGCAGCCCTAGCAAAAGAAAAAAAGTGAAGAAAAACAATATTTGGAAATAAATAAATAAATGAAAAGAATAAATAACTAAATCCGAAAAACTGTGAAAAGAAAAGACTCAGCTCTGCACTACAATGCCCCTTTAACTCTAGGGCCCTCGTGGCTTTCCCTGCTGGCTTGTTTCACAACTGAACTCCCAGGAACTCCAGCCTCCTCCTGTATATCAGCAGAGTCCTACTACCAGATAATAATTACTGCTTGGTAATCAGTTATTTCACAGGAGATTAACACATGGTCCACACAATATCCTAACATTTACAATTGAATTACAGGACATACTAAAACACATTTTAGACAAGTGCTTATTCAACAGCCAATTAAAATAACATTGCTTGCTGAAAACCAAATGAACTCCTCTAACTCTACCATAATTCACAACTTACACCAAGTATGTCTTTCTATAAGCCAATGGCACACCCCTGAATGGCTTCAAGGTCTAAAAAGAGGTGCAAGTAAAGACAAGGAGAAACAGGTGATGCGCAGTTGGTTTTCCTTGCTAAATACATTTGACAATAAGTGTTTATTGAAATTGCTTATTTAAAATAAATCCAGTGTTCTCTCTTACACTATGACCCACAAAAGAACAATATATTAACACTATGTCTGTGGGCCTCCCAACATTAACAAACGGGAGTAATGATGACTATGTGGAATCATGCTAACACTACAACACAGACACCTCCAAGCTGGTTATTGTTAATGGAAGTGGCTATACAGCGTGTATGTACACCTCCCCACCCCACGTGGGGCTTTTAATCCCTGAACTTCTACCATGCATTAGTTTTTATACATTTCAGCTGCTTGTTATAAATCAATGACTGACTTGTAACATCAGAGAGAAAAGGGTCACTGACATGCTTTCTTATTTGAACCACCATCCCCATCGTCTCCCCCTCCTTTTTTCCACAGCTCTCCACAGCTGAACTCACCTATACTTGAGTTGCACTATTTTTTCCTCTCCTGCTCCTTGTTTGGAGTGATTACTCTTACCAGTGAATGAGGGGCTGTGTTTGCCACGACTGTAGTTTTGCGATACCCGGCCCATAACTTTCAGTAGGAAGAAATAGCTTCTCTCCCTCTGCATCCCATTTATACACCGTATCTTGTTTCTGTGTAGGGAGTTCCATTACTCTGTAGCTTGGATGCTGGCAGCGGGGAAAGTGGGAAGGGAGGTGGAGAAGATGAAAAGAGGTGATAGAAGGTTGCGGCTGTTACTTGTGCTGCAGATGCTCTCCCCTTTCGACAGAGAACGCAAACAACATGCTGATGCACAGCGGGCAGAGATTTAATCAGCTTTATTATGTTTTATCTCATCAAAATATGAAGTGCACTCTGAGAGAGAATATTAGACAAATGCAGCAACATGTCAGAGCAATCACGTCATTGCTCACTTGCTTTGCACAAAACAAGTTTGCAAAGACTTGCACAGACATTCTACAATAGATGCAGCTCCAGTCCTATGCCACGATGTATCCTGTTTGTCTTCTGTGGCTATTTACACACACAATTGGTGATTATGTGAACCTGACCTTGTTATTGTGGCCTTGATGAATGTGAGTACCATGTTTAGATGTTGGCCCTGGAGTCTGATTCTACCCAGATGATATTTAACTAACATAGCATAATCCCTCCAAAAGGCTTCCTGTTTATACTGGCCACTGAGAGGTAATTCCTCAAAGTATCCCATGCTGAACGCATTTGATAGATGACTGGCAGCTTTTCCCTCTATTGCGGATCGTAGAGCCTTATCATGATGTAATTCCACGTAATTAGCTAAAGATGACAGTAACACAAAAGTCATTATGGTATTTAATCTCTTTTGGGGAATCCACCAGGGAAACCGCAGCTCTATCGTCTATCATAACATGAAATGACATCTCACTGGAGACCCTCCAAACAGTCAGGAGAAGGTTGAAGTTGACTGCACCGGCTTAAGGCCTCTGCTTTAGCTGTTCAGTAATCGTGGCGTCCTCTCCTCCTCCTATTACCCTTGTCTTATTCAGAGCCTCTCCCTTGTGGCAGGGATCATCATGATATACATCCAAGGATATGCTTGTGTGTAAGAAACAGAGGGGGAGTGTGTGTGATTTCCTCACAGCAATGCACCGAGCCGTTTCTCTGTGCACTGCTTGAACACTTAAGAAACAATGTATTTCCTTCTGTGTGTGTGTGTGTGTGTGTGTGTGTGTGTGTATGACAGAGGAAGCGATAGAGTGTGTGCATGTGTGTCAGTGACTTCCCCCTCCATCTGCCCACCCTCATTGAAATCCACAGTGCATTTAGGAACATTTTGAGAAATGGTGCCAGCCAGCATTTAATTAAGTTCTGGTATGCCAACATCTCCCTGCTGTAACATGGAATACCTGCTCTTCTTTTTGTCAATTTCTTCTTCTGTTCTTGTGCTCCTCTGTGTCGTGCCTACTGTAACTCGGAAAGATGTTGCCTCTGGGAGAAGCAGGTAAAGAAGCCATCAAAACCAATGCGAGTAGAAAGAGTTTCAATCAGTGCTCCCCCCTCCCCCAAAAAAACTAGCGTTATAGTCTTTTGTGTGGATCTCTCCTCCTATCCCCCTGTCTCACTTTGTTTCCCTCTCTGTCTGCATGTGTGTGCGCTTGAAGCATTCAATTCAGTAGAGGCTAGTAGTAATGTTTCTCTCCCAGTAGAAATGGCAGCTGTTTGTTCAATTGTTGTGATAGATTGATGTGGGGTGGGAAAGGATGGGCTTTTATGCACCTGCAGATAGGAACAGAAAAGTATTTATGAGAAGCCAATAGCTGTCCGCTCAAGGATCCTCTGATGGGAGATGCATTTTGCTGCAAGTTTTTTCTCATTTTTGCTGTCTTTGACGAAAGCTTTCCCATGTATTTAGGCAATTGAGCAAGACACAGTTGCCCCCAAGAGGTCACTTTTCATTTGTTATTCCAAAAAAAGTGGTCTACTGTATGTTCCTGTGGGGTTTCAACAAGTGGTCACACTTATGGTCTTCATTGTTTTCAGTTTGCACAGCATTCAAAATGGCTGCCTCTTCAAATAATAAAGCCAGTGCTCTTGTTAAGTGCACAGTGCTCATATTAGTATGAAAACACCTGCTCTTTGAATCAATACCAAGGTTAACTGTAAGTACACTGTATTGGTGAAGAGAGCTGATGACAAGTGTCTCTGTTTTAGTGTAACAAAATATCAAAAATGGTTTACTGTTATCAAACCACTTGATACAGACCATGGAGAATATATGTTTGTTTCACAAGGCTCAAAGCATGGAAGATGTCTGTTTCCTTCTGTCATGAAATGTGTTCAAGGGTTAGGAGAAAGGATTTAGGGGTCGTAGGGTTCATGAAATGAAGATTTCACAACTGATAAATAGCAGTAACAAATTGTGCAAAACAAACAAAAAGATAAAGTGTGCTGTCTATTTCCTGATTAGTTTTGGGATTGTAAATCTAATCAATCTAAGCCTGTGTTGAATTAAGCAGTGTGTTTTTTCCGGGGCTGATTACTCTTAAGAGTAAGCCATCTTTTTTCCTTGTCATGTATGTTCAGAGTTGCATATACGCAGTATTGATCGGCAGGATGTGGCGACAACGGTATAAGGTCCTAGTAAGGTGTAGGCTACAAGCCAGATGGAATCATATGATTTGCTGTGGCGCATATCGCGATCCATTTCAGAAAGACAAGAACACCAAATCTAATAATTTCTAAATGTGAATCCTCTCGTTAACTCGAAAAGGTCCAAATGGCAGAAAAATGCATTATTTACCCACCCTTTCCTAAGAAACCACAGTCTGGTAATTGTCCAAACATGACTTTCAAAGCTATAAAGAATTTCCAATATGCATATCTTTCAAACTTGTCAACGCCCATTCCTCAGTTAGTCTCTTAACAGCATATGTTGCATAACAGACAATTAACTCTTGTCAAACGACAAAATTAGTCTAAACGATTGCGGCGATGATATGAAAATAAAACAATATTTATTAAAAAGTAGGCCTACTTTATTTATCCAAAATCCAGGATTCCTTCTCCTTGCTATGCACCGTAACACAAATTCTAGCACAGTGCTGAAGATCTTTAAGCCCCGATTTCAATAAAACTGTTTGAAAAGATTGGTTTGATAGTGGGTATTGGTGAATAAAATGTGCCTCAAAAATGTATATGTTGTTGTAGCCCTTATTCAAACCCCCAGTAGTTGTATTTTTTTTTAGATCTGTTTGTGAATTGTTCCAGTTTGCCTTTTATGATTTAACTTGTCACCAAATTCATTTATGGTCTTGTTTTGTATATTCTTCTCTTTGATCCTTTCCGCTGTCTTTCTCCCATCCTATTTACAGTAATAGATGTAGCCCAGGATGACCCCACATTAGAGACAAAGGGTCTGCATTCTCCCTGCTCTGATTTTTATGCTCCTCTTGCCCAGAAATGAGGTTACAGCAATTGGGCTTGCAAATGATTGGCAGGGATTGATTGTGTATGATTACTTTCTTTTTTCCCTATTCTGTCCCCTTTCTTTCTTTTTTGTGTACTATGGATGTTTGTCTTGAAAGGAGGAATGTTGTATAAATCCTGTTTACAGACTGAAGCACACAACCTGTGGATGTAAAAAGAGTCCGTGGATAAGTAGCGATGATGTTTTTGGACACGCTGCATAAACGTGTTAACTTAACTATCACCTACTGTATATGAACCTACGTTAAGCCGAAAACAGCAGAGAATATGGAACCTCGATCTGTCTTCCTTTTGCTCTCTCTTTTCCTTCCCTCCCTCTCTCCTCCTGTGCACCATCTGCATGATGCTTTGTATCCAATCTGAAAGAGTGCTTTCTGTTCTGGGTGGGAGTCTCTCTATGTGTGCGCACGTTTGTGTATCTGTTCCCAGCCATCACAGTCACTCTCAGCCCATTACCTGACATGATGGATGGAGCGAGTGCCATTAAACAACGCCCAGCCCAGGACGCCTGGCACCCTACAGCTGGCACTGAGTAATGGGCATAGTGGTGGCGGCACGCTTGGAAACACCAGGGAGTCCTGTGTGGGTGTGCCTGCAGTCATCTCCATGGCTATGCTTCCTGGTTCTGTCCAGCCCCACCTGCCACCTGGCTGCCCGGCGGATGCCATGGGCATTTCTGGGCAGACATGGCTGAATAGCATGGGAGGCAGTGTTTGTATGACTCTGTCATAAAAACTGGCAACTGAGAATGTACTGAAAAGTGATACTGGTCATGCTTTCAGACCACCAATACTGCGATGACACATTCAGTGCCGGATATCACCGTGTGTAAAGCAGCTACTTTAAACTTGTTTTTTACTTCTGAGTTTATTCTTTTTTTCAATCAAAGGTTGGTATCCCACCATAAACCTTTTGTTCTCACAAAGAATATGACTGTATAACACAAACAAGTATTGCTGCCCTTTTTGTGTCTTATATGTACTATATATGTAGTCTTCTGCCTCCGCTTGTTTTTCCACCCGCATGTGTGTATTTACTTTGTCCTCTGTGCATCTGATGTAAGAATCATTGAGGGGCTCTTGAGTGGAAGCCTGGATCAGGAGCTGAATAGAGTTACTATGACACCAGACACAAGTACCTCAACTCCAGCCGCTTCTTCTGTTTCTCTGTCCTCCCCTGCTGCTCTGCTCTCAATCAGCCTGGATTTGCTTCATGTTGTTTCTTCTCTCCCTTCCATCTCTTTTCTCTGCCTCCCTTAGTTTCTCCATACAGTCTTTCATTTAGTTGAGCTCCTGTGTGCCAGTATGGATCAATGAAACAACACTTTCTTGCTCATTCTCAGTCTCACTTGGTTTCTTCGTTGTTGTTTTTTCCCACCCTCACAGACAACCGCCGCGCAGTCCTGGAAAGGTCTCGTTCACGCCACAACGCAAATCACCAAGCTCGATGATCACCCGCGCCTACCACAAGACGCTAGATAAGTGCCAAAGAGGCCTGCGAGGTGGAGACCTGGAAGACTTCTGAAGGAGGGAGAGAGACCTGCCCTCACTGTGGCACGCACGCACACACACACACACACAAAAGCACCCATACACAGTACCACATATATAACAAAAATGGCTGAAGAATCTACAGTACATCACACACAAATATTTCATTTTCATTCTGTTTGTCTGATGCCTTACATATTTATTCAATACTTTCTCATTACTCTAAATGTTCATGTTCTCTCTAGCTGGTTTGAATTTTTTTTTAAAGGCTGCTGCTGCTGCTTGAAATGGAAGGTGCTCACTGGTTGGAAATTCATTACTTATCCTTTTTTAAGTCAAAATACTACAGTTCACATACAGTTTTGACAGGAAACATGCAGTGTATTGAAAATAGACATTCTGCCAAGGACCGCAACATAGTGGAAGCTCATCATCCTGAAAAGCATAAAGCATGTAGTACATTCAATGAAGGGCCAGCTGTCCTTTAAATGGAAGACGGGGATTCAGCAGCCATGTTGGCAAGCCTACCACCTGCTGACGTTTTCTTCAACAGGTCACCTCTCAACAGAAGAGGGAATGGTGGCTTAAAACAGTCGATCCCTCCTTCAACCAACATCAAGACTATTTTTTACTAATAAATGTACAGAGCGCACATCAGTCATTAAAGTTCTTTACATATTCCCCAAAGCCATGAGAGCTGGCCCCTGTCAGCGCTGATATTTCAGAGCATGTGATTCATGGATCTTGAAACTGTAATCTCCTTTGTGACAAGATGCATTTTATTTTTAGTTGTGTAATATCTAACCCATGCCTCTGGGTGCTGATCTCTCTCCCAAGGTCGCTTTTGCTGTTAACATGAGAGACACATTTCTAAATGCATATAACTGCCTAAAGGGAGCTGATTGTGACCCTTTGACATTTCTTTTGGTCACACAGGTTGTCAGGAGAGGGGAGTTTGATTATACAAAAAGTGTTATAATGTTTTTAATATTGTGTTTTTAATATGCATATCTCTTTTTTTTAATATTAAGGTTCTAAAAATAAGTCCAAAAGTATATCTGTTTGGAGACCAGCTTTGCTCCACTGAGAAATCCCACAGCAGATTTTCTTTGGATTTTTCCCCTGTTTTCAAAAAATAAATAGTTAAATAAAAATAAGCTCTGTGGGAAAAAAAGCAAGACATACAGTGTCATATGAACACACTTGGTTGAACAAGATAACATATTTCCCTATTTTGAACAGACGTGTAATTAATATAAGCAGCTTAAAAATCACAGCTGAGATTTAAATTGATACATTTATATTGTAGAATGTTTTTAGTCTTATATGAACCACAGGAAGTATTTTATTCATACATTTAAAAAAAATGTTTGGGGAAAAAGCACTCAAAATCTACTGATGGAATCCATGGCTCAAACACTAAAGGGGTTTAAGAACTACAAACTGTAACACTTTATTAAAGACAACGTTTCCTGGTGGGATATGTGTAGTCATAAACTAAATACTTTACATCTGATTTCAGTAACATCTCCCACCTGATGAGGCTTTCAGTGTTGAAACAAACACCTGATGCTTGTTGTGTTCATGTGCAAAATACAGATAAATAAACTTTGCTGTGAGCCTTGTTCCTCTGTAAGGACCCACTGTCACAGGCTTCTTCATGTGAACTATTTATTCATATATTCATGCCTAAGGCAGCCCTGTCCCCTCACTGCCCCTAAACTGTAAGCAGATGCTACTAAAAACAACCACTGAATCCACATGGAGAGTGGGCACGACCAGAATAATCGACTAAGGGGCACACAAGACAAGATGATGCTTGTCTTAACAAGTGAGTCTCCAAACGCCCTCAAATTCCCCAGCACTAATGGCATAAGTGACCCTTTTACCAAAACATGAGTGACTTTAGTAATACCATAACTCTGCTTTAGGCTTTGTGTGCCTGTGCATTTGTGTGTGTATGCGTGTGCACCATGCCAGCTCAATAATCGGAACAGGAACCCAGGCAAAATAGGATTCAGTGTGCTTGACTCCTGGGCTGAATAGATGGAGATTTTTCATTTAAACAGTCTGCTACCGCTGCTTGTGATGTGTCTGTTTCATGATGCTTCCTCTCCCAGCCTGCATGCTTCTAAAAATGCAATTTTACACATCATCTCGGCTCAAGGTGCATCCACAATGCTCCGAGAAGTCTGCATATTTCAGAAGACAATAATTCTCCTCTGAATATAAGGTTCGAGCAGTCGCACAGAGTAAGCATAGAGAATGAGGTTTCCGCATAAGGGATTCTGCATAGATAGGAGTTTTAAGGATGTGTTGTATACAGCAGAGATCGAGCCATGAAAGGCAGTGATTTTCTTTTTCTAAATGCAACCTGCCCTTTGTCCTCAACACCACCACGGCTGTGCAGTTTAAAGTATTGAATNTGTCTGCTCTGACATTTAGTGTTTTTTTTCACATTCTGATTGGATATTGTACATGCCACAACAACTAGTGGTTTGTTTTTAATTATTTAATCAATTCAGATGATATTACAAATGTGCCAACTTTTTTTTCGTGTGTGTGGAAAAACACATTTCTCACCATACAATGGCGGAACATTCCTATGTTTTTATTTTGTATATCAAAAGGGAGTACTGGTCTCTTTTTGAGAAAGTATGTACAGACATAAAATCTAGATTTTTTTTAATTTTATTTTAGCCACTGTTAAACATTGATCCAATTAAGACATTAAGTCATTCAAAGTAGGAGATCTTGATGTGATTTCAAATTGATAGTGATGTGGTATTTCTTATTTTGAACAAACATCTTTTGTAAGATGTCATTTATTTGGAGTAATAAAAAAAAAATTATCATAATGCCATTGTAGAACATAATAAGCTGCGGTGTTAGCCATTATAGAAGTTCCAGATAATGCTTCTATCCTGCAACAGTGATCACTATGAACACTTATTTGACTGATGCAACTCAACACAGAATAGCAAAAACAACTTAGGTTTGTTTGTTGCCATTCAAATTCATAATGCTTAAAACATTAAAGTTTAACTAATGTGTTGCAATAAAATGCAGCACAGACAACTTCCAATTAAAAGAGAAACTTCTACAATGACAACATTCCTCATCATCCCTGTAAGTGATCGTTGTATTTCTCTCCCCATCCCATCACTTAGAATAATCATAATTGTGTGTTTTTATAGAAAATAGCAGGAGAGTCTCAGGTCAAAGAATCTGAACTTTTCCATCATTTTAGTGTGAAAAACAGGCCTCTGTGTGTTTTGGCCGATCATCCCATTGTCTTTTAGCTTATTACTAACAAAACTGAACTGATGATTTCACTTGTGCTAATTGTAAGAACAAGGAGGCAGGGGTATGAAGGATTAAGCAAAAACTGTAAAGGTGCAATTGTGGTGTGGATTGGATGCAAGCGCTTAAATTTGAAGAAGAAAAAGTTGCAGTGTGACTTACACTCACTGACTGTGCACTTTACCTCACAAGATATTCTACTTAGGCAGAGGAAGAGTTGTTTGAGATGCTTGAATCCAACATTGCCACTAACAGAGTGAACTATGTGCAAAGTATTTCTTTTGGTAAATAGTTCCAGCTGCCACATATCCAGTTCTTTCCTGCTTTGTTAGAGCTTACTATTGATTCTTGGAAGACCAATTGCGGCTGAATCAACAAACAATGCTCAAAACTGTTGACAAACCCTGTCCGACCACGATGTGTAAGCTGCCATATCCCTGCCTACCCTCCTTGTTGTCATTGAGTATGTTTTATTGTCTTAAGAAACATTTATATTTGTAACATTTAAGTTTATTTGTATCCTTAAGAACATGAAAAAACAAAATGGTTATGCACACTGTCCTTGCATAGAACATGTAATGGTATAATATTAAATAATAACCACTTTGTCATATAAACTGATTTCTGAAAGATACTTTGTCTTTTTGTCTTATATTTATGTCTTAATGCATTTGCTTGTTCACACAAGTATTGAAATAATTCTCTACCAAAGCTTTTTTTCAAGTATTCACCTATTTGTTTTTTTCCAAATATTTGAGTCTAAAATTACATCCTCAAGTTACTTTGTGTGAGGGCAAAAGATACCTGCTCCACGTTGACTCATAGACAGGGATTACAGAGAGCTCCAGGTGTTAGAACATGATGAATGGGACAGCTCCTACCTATAAAAGCAACATTTTTGGACCTTGGTGTCCCCACTGCTTTATCTTGCACAGTGTCAAAGGCAAAGTGATAATGCTGTCATGTCCAACAGCAGCTTAGGGAAATTACTACAGTCAGAAAATACATATCCAGACAAATTGCCCTTTTTAATCATTTTTCAGACCTTAAAATCTCCTCTGTGACTACACATTTTCCTTCCCAAGTTGGAGGACAAGGAAAGACAGCGTGGCAATTCAATAATTTGTTTGGGTGTTGTGATACTGAAGGATTTAATGCGATAACCAGGGAAACATTTTCTGTGGAGTTCATTTCTTGTAGACAGTCAGGAAAACAAGCATCGTGCCTGATTCTATTATAGGCAATCTGAGTTTAAAATTAATACTAAATGTGAGACCATATTTTATTTTAGTATAGCAAATGTGGGGGAAATAAACTCTGTGTATGTGTGTGCACGTGCCTTTGTGAGAAGTATTGACTCCTCTTTCCACACCCCTGTGTTCCTCCCTGTCTGGCGGGCTGTTCCTGTCCTAACCTCTTCGCGTTACACTCCTCCCCCTTCAAACATGCTCAAATCTAATGGCATGTCCCCACTGCGTGTACCGTGTCCCATATCCCTGCTGCACCATGACATCATAAAATAAAGGCTGACACGGGGAAGTAACCCCGTGGCCACAAGGGCCTCTCTCCCTTTGTGTGTGTGTGTGTGTGTGTGTGTGCTGCAAAGCTGTATTCTGCGAATCTTGGGACTGATCTTCTCCGAGTCGCTCCTCCTCCCAGTGTGCAGCCAGACAGATGGAGATTCATCTCTCAACAAGCTGTGATCTGTGTTTAGAGATGTGTGCTGCTGAACACAACTCTAATTAGGTTTATTGTTGATCTTGGGAGGTTAATTTGTACTTGGCTGCAAGTAAACA
Organism: Lepomis gibbosus; assembly: GCA_029875015.1. Taxonomy (NCBI): domain Eukaryota; kingdom Metazoa; phylum Chordata; class Actinopteri; order Centrarchiformes; family Centrarchidae; genus Lepomis; species Lepomis gibbosus. Next base: position 3,696 of record JAPMOB010219916.1, on the reverse strand, counting down.
TGCAGAAAGAGGCCAACCTAGTTCCTTACACACAACCAGCATTGCAGCTATAAAGAAGGGCGGCTTTTTCATCTTCTTGACTTCCAAGGTGATTCAGAAGGATTATACTCCCATGCTATATTTGTCTGGTCTGGTGTAATTGCGCTTTCTACTGAGGGTGAGAGATCTGTCTTGGTTGGGATGGTAGAACTAGGAAGGAGACACAGAAGTGTGTTTGTCTAATGAGCTTAGAGGTACAGTTGTGTGTGCGCTGCAGGTATTACTGATTTATTTATTTTATGCTGTTTTTTTATTTTTACAACCTCCAGGTAAGTAGCCTTGTCAGAGCCTGAGAGATAAGCTAGGCCCACACAAGTTCCCTTCTCTCTCTCCACCGTTTTTTTTTTCTTCACGCTATACACAGTGATGTTTCTAATGCGCCTGGTGACAGATCAGTTGTCAGCGGGAGTACAACATAATTATGTTTCATTTTGCATTTCCACCTACTTGAGAATATGCAAACATTATGGAGATGAGACAAAGCAGACAGTAATGATTCCCTCCTTACCTGAGCTTATTCTGTCTGAGGAGAAATCTTATTCAAGCACCTCTCTGCACTTAAACATGAGAGTTGGAGACATGCACGCATGTGTGTGTGTGTGTGTGTGTGTGTGTGTTCAGGGCGAATGTGTGTCCCAATAAATATGTCTGTTGAGGAATTCTTTCTTGGCTAATGTTCTGCAGGTGTGTGTGCCATAAACAGCTCAGTGTCTCTATTAAAGTATGTCAAATAATCGGACCATCTACTGCAACGCTGTTTTCAAGATGAGACTCTGGCCTTTAGTCAAGCACAGTTTGTTAATACATCCATGCATCCATGTCACAAACAAAATAGTACTGTAGAGAAAACACCGGAGCTAAATATGGTGTCACAGCATGAGCCTTTTCTTCCCTCAGTGGCCAAATGTAGTACTAATGTAGTAAAAGAAAAATATTTCCATGCTCCTGACAGCACCAGTGGTTCACAACCAGTTGGCTAAAGAGTGGTACATGTAGGCCAGTAGAAAGAAATATTCTTACACAACTTAAGAGGCTTAATATAGGGTACTCTTGTGGTACTTTACTTTAACTTGGCACAAACTGCAATGTTAAGTCAGTTAGTAAAATAATAAACTTTTTTGCTATTTTCGAGTCATTTTCTAGGGAAAAATGTCAAAGTTCTCTGATTTTAGCTTCTAAAATTCTTCTTCACATATGTCCTAATGTTTTAATTTTTATTGTTATGTACATCTGCAAGATGGATCAGCACAAATTTTGTTATAGAAACCAATGTTCCCCTAAATCCTAATGATTTTTTAACTGTCCAACACTGTGGTTTGTGACCAAATACCAGCAATACTAATCAAATTCCATCAGCTGACAGAAATGGTACTTTGTGTTTAATGCCAGTAAGCAAATGCTAGCATGCTAACATGCTATCTAAGATGGTGATCATGGTAAACATTACCTATTCCCCCATGTATCTGCCTGACACCCACTGATACAAATATTATTATTAGTCCTACTGTGACTATTATCACCATGAGTTTTGTATTATCACAACTAGCATTACTATTACCTTACATTTCTATGTGGAACTTGCATTGGCCTGCTCTATATGAAAAGCACAATGACAAAACTTACAAATTGGAGCTGTATAAATAAATAACTAAAAGATACCTGCTAAACATCTGAATATTTAGCATCGACACTGTGAACATGCGAAAACTTGCACACTCACAATTTTCTCAGACACCAAATGCATGTGAGCATGCTAAGATTAACATTTATTGTAGGATGTATTGAGAACATTTTCATACAGTATTTGAGAAGGAAAACAGCAGATCTTGGACATTTTTGGGAAACAATGACAGTTAATTTCGTGTTGATTGATTAATTGTTTAGCATGAATTGGCATCCATCCATTGATGTCTATATTACTCTTTGTCTACGTCTCCAGCCATCTGACAGTGCCACATTTTTTTACTCATCTCTTGTACACATTCAGACACTCAGGCGTCCTCCCCAGACATTCAAATCAATGATCTGCCCTCTTTATCTTGTTTTTTTTTTCTTTTTTTTCCCTCAACCCTGGTGTCGCTGGAAGTCACTTGTCACCATGTTTGACCAGTCTGCCCTGCCGGAGTGTTACTACTCACAAATCAATACGCTTTTTTCAGTACATGAAATTTTAAAATGACCCAGACAGCCGATGTGTCTTCTGTGTCACTATATCTCAAGAGCTGGCTAGTCACACAATGCCATGTGACACTGAGTGATAGTGGTATTAACCTAACTTGGGAAATGTAATACTGACAGATTCCTGCAATAGTTTGTGCTTTGGTGTTAGTCAACATAATATACTGCATGCTTACTATTGATTACGGCTGGTACTGCTTCACTCAGCATGGCATTTCCATGATCACAGTTCATTGCTCCTTCCTATATCTCCTTTTTTTCTCCACCCTGCCTCACCCCACCCACAACTAGGAGAAATGGCTCCCAGCAGGGAGAGGGTCAGCTCAGAGGAGACTTCAACCTGTCAGAAAAAATTCTCATCTAGCCCCTCATGCCTCCCTTCACCATCCAACCCCTCTGTCTCCCGTGTCTCTCATGCTCCCTCCCTGGCACCCATCACTCCTCTTTTCCTCCGCAACCCTCCTCCTCTTGCCATTTGATTCAGATCACTGAGTTAGCCTCCGTCTCCTTTGTCTGAGGCTCCATTTTGCCTGGCAGATGGACAGGAGGAGAGGAGATGGACTCACATCGAGGGGAGTATGCGTGTGTGTGTGTGTTCGTGAGATGGAAGGACAGAAAGAAAGGGAGGAGGAGACTGAAACTTTTCTGGGAGGCAAAATGTCAAACAGCAATGAAGTGAGGAGACTTTTATCTGTCAAACCTGTGTGAGGTCTTGCCTTTCAGGCTACTGAGTGACAAGGCTGCAGTTAAAAAGAGCTGAGATGCGAAAGTGAGGGCGACAGAATGAGTTTACCTCTCATTCAGTTAGCTTGTCATACAGTATCAGCTTTATCTGTATATGCCCTATTTTACCTTAGCGAATGTGTGATATCAAACGAGGGTTGTTTTTTTTTGTCCTTTTGAACAATTGCAAAAGTCAAAAATTAATCATCCAGAAAAAGTAGGAGGCCAATAAACTTTTGCTTCAAAAACAGTCAACATTAGCAAGATTAGTAATCAAATATGTTGTCTTATTTCTGGTTGCATGATCTTTTGAAGTCTTACAATATGGCCAAAAGTGGTTACAAATGGCTGACTCACTGTATACTCACTGACATGCCCTACATTGCTCTACTACTAAGCTCATGCTCTTAGCCCATGGCAATGCCTCCACACACAACACAGACACAGGCCTAAGAATAGAAGAGGGATTGATGGATGTAAAAAGGGAGGAAGGGAGCTTGGTAATTGGGTAAGTGCCCTTCTGGATGTGGAAGCCAGAATAAAAAGTTTTTTTTTTTTATAAAAAGCCTTTCTTAGGATCATTTCACTCGAAAGTACATAAAAGCTCTTTCAAAGTTTCTCTGTGTTCTTTGCCCTCAACTGAAATAGTCCCTGCGGAGAATGCAGAAACACACAAACACTCACTCACACTCTCTCCTGAAAGATGAGGATAAAAGGGTTGACCCTACGAATACAAACTTACATGCATGCACACAC
>JAPMOB010219909.1:0-11683 GCA_029875015.1 Lepomis gibbosus | reverse complement strand
CCGACCAATCAGAGGACTCTGACCAACCAGAGGACCCTGCCCAACCAGAATACCCTGACCAATCAGAGAACTCTGACCAAACCAGAGGACCCTGACTGAACCTGAGGACCCTGACCAACCAGAGGACCCTGGCCAAATCTGAGAACCCTGATCAATACTACTACCAATAGATAGTAAGACAGACAGACTGCCTTTTGCCAGCTCAGGAACATCTCTAGACTCCGGCCTTCACTCTGAGACACTGAGTCCCTCATACAGGCCTTCATCCCCTCCTGCTCGGATTACTGTGATGGTGTCCTATGGGGGCACCCAGCAAAGTCCTGGACTGGCTTCAGTTTGTGCAGAACTCAGCCGCTGGGGTTTCTCAGAAGGACCAGGTCCTGGCAGCACATCACCACGACCCTCGCTCACCATCACTGGCTCCCGCTAAATTTCTGTATCACCTACAAACTCCTCCCCTGTACCTACTGGACCTTCTCCATACCTAAACCCCCTCCCACAATCTGTGGACCCCTGATGAGGGTTTGCTGGACTTTTGGGCCTTCAGCATTGCAGTCCCCCCCCCAAAACTGCATCCCTTCAGAGATCCACAATGCTAACAACCCACCAAGGCCCAAAATCCTCAAGGTAATCCTTTAGTTGTTTGTTGCTTCCTTCGGTCTCTCGAACAGCGCTATAAAAAAATACATTCTTATAACTCCTAACTGTGAAGACGTTTCTGACTCTGTTGTCTGCACCTGTGGGATGAAGGAGGAAGTCGGATGACGCATAATAAGTAAGCAGAAAGTCCACGTAGGGAGGTAGTAATGCACCCGGATATTGCTTTCATTAGAGCCACTTTGCCAATCAGCCATGTCTTTCACACAGGCTGATGTGGCCCAGGCCTAGGCCCAGGACCAGAACCAGGACCTGTAGCCATTAAAATCAGCGTAAGGTCTGTTTAAAAACTTACCTGCAGCAGGTGAGCTCGTTGTCACCACGGAAACCAGCGTGCCGGCAACCAGAAGCAACACACTGAGTGTGCGTCTGCACGCTGATGTTCTAGAGTCCATTCCGGTCCTAGTCCTGAAGCTGGGGTCCGGCGGGATCACAGCATCCATTGTCCTCAAAGGGCCGCCGGTCTGATCCCGGTACAGAGAGCCGAGGGCCCGTCAGGAGGACCTGAAGCGTATGAAAAGATTATTAAAAATCCAGCTTCAAAAACTTATTTAATTTCATTAGGGAACAGTGAGACCAGGACCAGTGAGACCAGGACCATGGAGGTCATGTTCTTGGTCATACAGTACATATGCTTTATTATTCTCTGATGTTGTTTATTCTTTTGTATTTTTATGTTTCTGGTGTTGGTGTATTTTTTACCTTCTCTTTATTGTACCAAAGCAGATTCACCAAGTTTGGAAAACTACTAACATGGGGAGGTTTCAAATTAATGTACAGTAGACGTAGAAAGTCACAGAAAATGCTCAAATAAGAACAGAGGAAAGTTCTTTCCACCAGTGGAGCTTCTGCCCTGATCTAATGCTGATCACCAAATCAATACTCATTAAAACATCAAACCTAAACATATCAACACAAAATAAAAAAACAAAACAACAAGACAATGTCTCATAGAAATACTCACTGAAAGGATTTTATCTCCTCGTAGAGCCCAATAAATATCAAATAAATAATATTAAATATTCAATAAATAAGAATTGAATATTACCTAATATCAAATAAATATTTATTAATAATAATAACTAAATAATACATAATTATAATAAAACATATCAAATACATAAATAACAATACATATCTGATAATTATTATTACATATCAAATAAATAATAATAGAAAATCTGGTAAATAGACTTAGTGGACCAGATGTTAATCTACGTACATTTCTTTGTCTTACTCCTAAACTCCGGACTGGGAGGATCCAGGATCAGGAACACAAACTGAGTCCCTGCCCTTAGAACCCAGATCCCCCACACCCCAGAACCAGAGGCCCCTGAAAGCTCAGAACTGAAACAAACAACCAACCAAAAAAACAGGATCTGTGCCTCAGTAAACTGGATCTGTGGGGGGCGAACAAAACCGAATCTTTGAGATCCAACAGTTCTGAATAATCAGTATATGATCAGATGAATCGATGATGAATAATAAAATAATTAAACACTCATTAATATTTCCTCTGGCACCAGCTCAGTCCTGCCTCTCTGCCCGGGCCCTGGTCTGTTTGGTTCCGGCCCTGCTCAGCTAACTGTGTTTCCAGGCCGATCGCACCTCTGCTGGCCTGGCTCGGTTCAGCATGGCTCGGTTCTGCTCTCACACTGACCCCATTACCGGACAGATAACCCGCTAACACTCCGGGCCTGTCTCACATGTCTCCGTGTCTCCTCCGCGGAGACACCGGGCAGGACGGCGGCTCTCATCCCAGTCACAGCTGCAGAGCATCCGTGCCCTCATTACCCGGTCCGGCCCGGCCCGGCCCGGCCGGCTTAACGCGCTAACGACCATCATTGTGTACCTTATAATAAACCGAATCTGGTTCTGCGGAGCCGGGCCGCCTCCCCCTCGTACAGAGCCGCAGCTGGAGCCTCCATGCCGCTAAGACCGATACCGAGCCCCGGCGAAGCGGATCAGATCTGCAGCCCACCCCCCAATGAAATACAGGCTTTACGCTGAGAGGGAGCGTGCCGAGCCGAGCCGAGCCGAGCTATCGTTCCAGAATGTGTTTTATCCCCAGTCAGAGAGGAGACCTACCTGCCATCCTGGAGATGCGCTGCGGCCGCGTCACGCCTCTCCCGCAGCCGCGCGGGGAAGGAGGAGGCGGAGAGTCCCTGCGGAATCAGACCTTCCTCCTCGCTGTCCGCAGTCTTCTTCACCTCCTCATCTCTTCACGGGAATAAAAGCACGAGCCTCAGTGATCTGGACCCGTCCGCGCTGCTCCCGGGCCCTTCAGATTCAGGGCACGTCTGATCTCGGTACCAGTCTAACCCGGCTCCGCCTGCTGCTGCGGGCGTCAGTTGATCCACATCTACAATTCAAACGACATCTCTTTGCCTTTCTCCGCACACACAGAGACGTTTCATCAGAGCTGAGCTCGGATCAGTCCGGCAGGACCACCACTGACCCTGAACCTGGACTTCAGCTGAAAGCTCCGGTCCAGCTGTTAGTCTGCATAGACTCAAACATGAAGCAGTCCTTTTTATTCAAAATCAATATGAAACACAAATCATTAATAACCAACAATCAATCCAGAACAGTAATCTACAGCGTCCCAGAGGGGATTCAGGTCAGAACTCTGTCCTGGTGCTGGTTTTACAAATTAAACTAGTCTACTATGCCTCTAGCGCCCCCTGAGGTACACACAGGTATGAACAGGCGGCTGTAAAGGCCTCGGTGTGCTTCAAAGGAACTTCCTGTCAGATAGATATTTCTCTTTCTAAAGTTCTAACGGTCACGCCCGCTTAGCTCTACGCAAAATCTTGATTTTTTTGGCTGCCTATTTGTTAAGAAATATTGTTCCAGTGTAAATGAATCACATGTCCACATTATGGGGAGATTAGTTTTTAAGGCTGAGGTCAGACACAGATATTTAGTACACATTTAATTATCCAAATGTAAGCTATGTGTTATGTCTAACCAATTTGTAGAATTCCATTCTTCAGTACTATAGAATGAACAACAGGCTGAATAAATAAATAAATAAATAAATATATTTACTGACTAATCAGAAAAATGGTGTTGAATTAAATTGAGAAATATTTGTAGATAGATTATTTATGTGTTTGGATGGTATTACTGCAAACAATGACAAATATTTTAGGCAAACTCTGTGTTCACACCCCCTTTTACCGGATCATTAGGAGTGAGCTTTTCCTGTTCACAGTTTTACAGCTGCTCAATGCTGCACGAGTCCTGTACCTCTGACTGGAAAACATTTATAAAAGGAAGCAGGCCTGCTCCGATACCGCACACAAAGCTACTTCTAGTCTTTCTATTCAAACTGTATCAAAGCATTTGTTTTAGCCTGTTCATAGTTTATGTGGACAAGTTGATTTAATAAGTTAATAAAGGTCACAGTTTTCTGTGTTTATCATTTTTGCTGTGTGTTCAGCTCTGACAGTCTGACCGCTAGTCTGCAGAGTTGTGACAGAGAGTTCACACTGATCAGCAGAGAGATCATTATAATGTCCGTTGGTATCCATCTTAATACTTTTCTGAAAACATGTTTTAAGTTATGATATACCACCACTGGCACGCCATCGGGCCTGTGGTTGCAGGGCACCCCTTATTTTTCTGTATTGAAGGCGGCGACCCTAATCCTGATGAAACCAGCAGAAAGACCCTGTACAGATTGTAAACACTATTTATCCTGATTGATTTCTCTGGTGCAATAACGCTTCTGTGCAAAAATCTAAACACAAATCTCACTGTGAAATAATTGACACCATGTTGTCACCAAGCAGGAACCTCCGGGTCAGAAAGTGAAGCCTTAAACCTGCTTCCTCTCTAGCAGCCAGCAAGGGGCGACTCCACCAGCTGCAGAAAGAAGTCTCTGAGAAAATGTTTCTACTTCTCAGCTGATTTATTCCCTCAGTAAACACTTTCCTAATGAGTTTATGGTCTCAGTCGCTAGTTTCAAGTCTGCTTCAATACAGCATGATGTTCATTTAGTAAATGATGGTCCCATTTAGAGGAAGAGAGACCAGTTAGCAGGGGAGGCTTTAGGGCGGGGCTACAAGTGGATTGACAAGTCGCTACCATGGCGACCTGTCAATCAGGATAGAAGCGACTCGTATCCGCTGCTGTATCATTTAGCTGAGTAAATGTAATATTAGCTGGGATGCTAATTTTATTATGTTTAATACATATCAGTTAACGTGAATTACAGATGTACCTGGCTAACCAAGCTAGTTAACTCCACCCCTTTGTTCAAATATGGTCATATGTTATACAGTCTTCAAACACCCTAACAAACAAATGTCCATGAGCACTAATGATCAAACACTGTTAACAAGCCATCAGGAGACTGGAATGAATACGGAGGGTGAACTCACAGGTGTTTGGATCAAACATCAGAGAAGGAGGCAGGGGAGGAAGGAAATCTGAGCTATTTGTGAGTTTATAGGATTCACATGGTGTCAAATTCCCGGAGTGGAACATGTAAAGTTTAGTTTCTCCGTCCAGGGTTTGGCCAAACTGGGGAGGATCAAGATGTGTGTTTAGGCTTTCCAGAAGACGTAGTAGGCTACACAGTCAAGAAGTTTGTGTTTGCAATCCAGAAAACCTGTAACAAGACCTCAGTGTGGGCTTCACACTCAAACACTCAAGTTTGTATCATCATCTTTTAAATAATGTAAACTTGACTGAATGCTTCATTTCCCCTTTAAGTGTTTGTTGTAGCATAGCCTACTGTTAAATCCCCGGCTGGGTGTGGGACGAACAAAAGATAACGTAAATAAACCAGGTGGAAAACCGAGGACTCAATATGCATCAAGTTAATATTTATTCGTAATAACAAAGGCGATTAATGAACAAAAAAACGATCTCCGCCAACACATGAGACGAAGTAAGATATATAAATGAACTAAACAACTTAGGATGCGACAAAAACAAGGCCACAGTCTCCACAGCTCCCATCGCGCTGGGGAAGCACATGGAGGTTGCCCGTCGCTCACCACACCGACTTCTACAGATCGGGGACGCGGAGTGCAAGTGGAACCCTGCCGGTCACGTCCTCCTACAAGCCACACAGTGGGAGTGAGAAGTGTGAGCGGGAGTGAGAAGTGTGAGCAGAAGTGAGACCGAGAGCACTCCGCTGCAGCCACAGCTGCAAAATCAGCCCAGCATCACTCAGAGGACAGATAAAAGAAAGATAGACACACCCACAACAACACAGACACCGCCCACAGACCTCACGGGTCGTACGCATAGACTGTATATAAAAAGGTCGTACGTTTAGAATGCTAAAATGCTAGTGTGCAGAGCGCACAGTGTGGAGCGTCTCAGACCTCCTGACACTAAGGACCCAAACAAATCATTTAGCATTTATCTTTACTGTAAAACAGATAATTATCGAGACATTTAGGCCTAGACCTTTTCAGAAAAACACAATGAAAATTTACAGCATCAGTCTGCAACACCATAACAAAGTCTTACTCAGAAAGTTTATTCAGATACAAAGTAACTGGCAGACTTAGAAAAGAGTACGATACAAATATTTCTACTGTTGAAAAACATGTAAGCGTCATCCACCGGTCAAAGAGACCGAGTGAACAGAGTTAGTCCACATAATGTAATCCTCAACATAAAGAAATCCTAACTTAGTCATGAACATAAATATCAACTTGAAAACTTAAGTCTTTATTTCACCCACACAATGAAAAATACCTTAAACCACTAAATACACACATTTAAAAAGCAAACAGTAACATCTTTAAACGGGTCTGTTTGTAATGGCAGGTTTAACCTCCTTCAGACTCTTACTGACGTCTGTAACAACGCTAAAAACTCAATGTCCGGCCTCGGAACAAACCTGACTCGACAGGTATGTAAACAATAATCATTGCTCGTTTTTAGTGGCCTACATGTTGGTGAAAGACATGCTCAGTGAGAGATTGTCTCGTGTTACAGAAGCTACGCAGGAAGTGATATCTTTGGTTTTCTGCAGTGCATGCTGCAAAACATACTCACGTTAGCTAGCAGCTAATGTTTGCATTGCGGTTAACAGATGTGGAGATACAGTAGTATTTTTTGCAAGCATGAGCCTCTGAGTCTAAAAAGGTGAAGCCAGTGCTGAAGTAGGTTAAACCTGCATCCTCTCTGTCAGCCAGCAGGGGGCGACTGTATAGAAGTCTCTGAGAAAATGTTTCTACTTCTCAGCTGATTTATTATCTCTGTAAACACTTTCCTATTGAGTTTATGATCTCAGACGCTAGTTTCATCGTTGTTGGTCATTTTTCCGGGAAGTACGTTTTGTTTTAAGCCCGTTTGTCGCTAGCCAAAGTTGGCATCCCAGCTAAAATCACAATTAGCATTAACTACAGATGCATCTAGTTAACCAAGCTAGCTAGCTCCACCCTCTTGTCCAAATATGGTCAAGTCTGGTTCCAGGAAAACAAGATGGCGACTGCCAAAATGCCGAACTAGAGGCTTCAACGGTGGGACGTCACGGAGGTTTCATCCATTTCTGTTATACGGGCTCTGATGGGGCCGGCTCTGACCTATTATGTTTTAGCTGTGTCGGGACTTGAGTGCATATTAGCTGTTGAGCTATAATAATAAATTTTATTTATTATGCACTTTACATTTCAACAAAATGTAAAGTACCTACAGCATTACATTGGAGTGAACAGTCCTCTAAAGATAAACAAAAGCAGTTAGCATGTTATTATGCTAGCATGTATTAGCATGTTATGTTGTATGCGACCATTAAAGCTAGCCAAATTTAGCTAAGACAAGATGATAATGTTAGTACAGCTAGAATCTGGACATTGAGTATCTTGTTGTGTCGGTGGCACCAGATATAGCCGTGTGATTAGGATTCATCCTCTGAGTACCATGAACGTCTGAACCACATATCATAATATTCCACCCAGTCAATAGTTTGGTTTAGATATTTTGGTCTGAACCAAAGTGGTGGACTGACTGACACGCCGCTGTCTACAGTAACAGTCGTCTGTTTTCACCGTGAAGGGGGGAAGTCGTCGGAGGGAACTTAAGGTTACCTTTCTAACATTTTTCTAACTGCTGTTCATATTTTTTTGGTCAGCACCAAACACCAAAGCAAGTTCCTTGTTTGTTTAAACCACATGGAAATAAAGCTGATTCTGACACAAAGAAAAAGAAACATTCCCAGGTATACCAAGGTAAGGCACTCAATCAGGTCCAGACTGTTCAGACCAGGGCCACATCAGTTCAAGGTTTCTCTGCTGAGTGGCCTGGTTCTGCACATCGGCCACGGACACGAAGCGTGGGCGACGATGAACTCTCCTCTTGGTGTTGTGTTTGGGGTTCCTCTGGTACATGTCTGCAAAGAAGACCAGAAGCAGTGAACAAGACTCATCTGTCTTGACTTGGTATTTAGCTGTAATTACTTTAGACGCCCTATGGGACTAACCTAAGATAAGACTGCTCTTTACTTACTGATCTTTCTTTACCTTTACATCTCTTGACTTGGAGTTTGTTTGTGGGACTTTTGTCTTGAATCAGAACCTGACTCTTGTCTAGTCTTTGAAACTTCCTGTCTTGTGATTGCCAATCTTGATTAGGGATTTGATTTAGGAAGTGATTTAACACTTGTCTTGATTTGGGATTTGATTTTGGGACTTGCTGTTCTTGACTTGGGATTTGACTCTGGACTTCCCTGTCCTGAGTCTTAGCCAAGACTTCCACATGACTTGTTTAACACTGATTTAGTTCCTCCTTTGAGAGCAGGTCAGAGGAAGTCGTACCTTTGAAGCTGATGACGTACTGTCTATGGCCTTTCACCACTTCGACCTCAGCTGTTCTGTCAGACAGATACAAATCCTCCAGAGTCTGCGATGTCACTGATGTGGTGCGCTGCTTTTCATCCTGAGGGAGGTAGAGAGGGGTTAGCATGCTACCATGCTAATATTATGATCCCAGTCGGCATTGATCTGATGATTTACAGTCAAAAGAGTCTGATCATTCAGGTTAAAACTGACATCTGGAGCAACCCAGACCTCTACAACTAGTCCCCAGACCTCTGCAACTAGTCCCTAGACCTCTGCAACTAGTCTCCAGACCTCTGCACCTAGTGCCCAGACCTCTGCAACTAGTCCCCAGACCTCTGCAACTTGTCCCTAGACCTCTGCAACTAGTTCTTAGACCTCTGCAACTCGTCCCCAGACCTATGCACCTAGAGCCCAGACCTCTGCAACTAGTTCTCAGACCTCTGCAACTAGTTCTCAGACCTCTGCAACTTGTCCCTAGACCTCTGCAACTAGTCCCCAGACCTCTGCACCTAGACCTCTGCACCTAGCGCCCAGACCTCTGCAATTTGTCCCCAGACCTCTGCAACTAGTTCTCAGACCTCTGCAACTCGTCCCCAGACCTCTGCAACTAGTCCCCAGACCTCTGCACCTAGTCCCCAGACCTCTGCACCTAGTCCCTAGACCTCTGCAACTAGTGCCCAGACCTCTGCAACTAGTGCCCAGACCTCTGCACCTAGTTGCCAGACCTGTGCACCTAGACCCCTCACCTCTGCAACTAGTCCCCAGACCTCTGCACCTAGTCTCTAGACCTCTGCAACTAGTCCCCAGACCTCTGCACCTAGTGCCCAGACCTCTGCAACTAGTTCTCAGACCTCTGCAACTCATCCCTACACCTCTGCACCTAGTGCCCAGACCTCTGCAACTAATTCTCAGACCCCTGCGCCTAGTGCCCAGACCTCTGCAACTAGTTCTCAGACCTCTGCACCAGTTCTCAGATCTCTGCAACTAGTTCTCAGACCTCTGCACCTAGCGCCCAGACCTCTGCAACTAGTCCCTAGACCACTGCAGTTAGTCCTCACCGGAGCTGCAGGTAGAACCACTCCTGAACTCACTATACGTTTATTGCTCTTACTGGTAGTGTTGCTGCTCTTACTGGTAGTCCCTTGGATGAAAACATCTGCCAAAAGAGTAAAGGTAAACATTTATCCCTAAACTTCCCCCAGCGGTCCAACTCACCGGCTGCCCATACTCCACCCAGTTCCCGTGGTCACCCTTGTAGTACCACAGCCACTGAGTGGTCAGGATGTAATGGGGCGGCTTCGTTACTGAGGAAACCGTGGAGAGGCGGCGAACGGGTTGCGATGCCTGGCTCATGGTTAGGAAGTCAATGGGCCAATCGCCACAGCTGCAGAGATCAGAGAAAAAAAAGTTTCAGTCAACAGCTGATGATCTTCATACCTGGACAAAAGTTCAAAGTGACGTCTGACCTCTTTGTCTTAGAGGGGTCACAGTAATCTTTCTCGATGTCCTCCATGTTCTGCAGGTCTGTCCATGTGACACCATCAAACACCTCCCACTTGTAGGGCAGGAAGAAGTGAACACGACGGCACTCATCTACACAGAGAGACGAGAATCTCAGCTACAGAACACCAGAAATTAAAATGTGAAAAGACCAGAGGTGGAATGAGTACAAAACTATTCTACTTAAGTAAAAGTACAATTACTTTGATGAACTCTTACTTAAGTGCAAGTAAAATTACCGGTATAAAAATCTACTAAAGTAAAAGTAAAAAGTAGCTCAATTAAAATGTACTCAAGAGTAAAATTTACTTTTTAACTCCTTAAATAACTTATTTGTACTGATTTAATATCTTATTTATATGTATACTTATTTAATTAAATCGCTGTCTTTTGCGATTTGATAAGGGAACAAAATCATATGGCGCTTTCAATTTTAGGTGACAGATACTTTGCCAAATCAATGACATTTAACGTTATAATGAGAAGTTTGAGAATGTTTTCACTTCATTAGGAAACTGTGGCGCAACAGATCAGACTCTGGCGGGCCGCAGTGGACTGTATATGAAGTCACGTCCCTATTAACATTCAGCATTAGTGTGATAAATAACTAGTTACCAGCAGGTTGCTAATGCTAACCAGTATTGTCATGCACAATGTCTTTTTGGCTATTTGGAGCAAAGCATCTAACCAAACTATGAAAACTTATTTTTAAATTTTAACCACCATTGCAAGCAGGCTATTAACTGACCTCTGCATCAGGAGTCCTCAACTACATTTGTTCTAAGCAGACACTTGGGGAGGGGGTGGACTAATTGCCACTTTACTGTTCAGTATTTTCAACTTTTGCAAAATTTACATTTTTACTAGCTCCTATCAGTGTGAACAGACTCCTTAAAAACATGATAAACCTACACGGGCCGAATGAACTAGAAAACGCTCTCAGACCGCGGCCGAGGAGTTCACTGAGGAGTGATGGTTAGAATCTGTAATTGTCAATGTAACTATGATTGTCATTAATTAACCGGTTTTGACGCTATTATGCAGCTGCCCATTATTGTGCACGAGACACCTGTCATTACTATGGTAACAGCAGATGCCTTTTGATACCACAGGGCTCAGAAGTCTGGAGAAGCTAAACAAACTATTGTCTGGCAGTTACTGGTATTTTCCATAAATCTGTGAGCAGTCATGATCCGACTTCATGCTGCACACAGCACAAGTCTGTGAAGGAGCTGGTCACCTGGCTGAGCAGGTGGAGGTGTGCAGCTCTTTATCTGACAGCTTGCTGTGTCTGCTGCTGCTGCTGTCTGCTGCTTTACTCACTGCCACATTAAAAAACTGCTGCGTTGTCAGAATACTGTTGGAAATGACGGTTGTCTTGTTGTGAAGCCGCATTGTAGCGGTCTACACGATAGCGGTCAGCGCTGATCTCACTTACAGACAGATTGCATTTCCTGTGACTACTTCAAAATAAAAGTTAACATGTGTTTCGCCAGTTTAATGTGAAGCTGCTGCAGCAGGAAATGTTCAGTTTGAATTAGCAATAACTTAATACAGATTTTTCACAGTTTACTCTGAATCATGATAAAGCTGTTGCTCTCTTGTACTTGAAGCCAAAGTGGTCACGATTGAAAAAATAAGAATTTTATTCAGCCTGCAACATCACACAGACTGCAGATCATCTGGTGATGAGTGCATGAACTAGTAAAAGCTCTACT
>JAPMOB010219907.1:0-24242 GCA_029875015.1 Lepomis gibbosus | reverse complement strand
ACTAATATTTATACATACAATGCATGGTAATTTAGAGGTAACATTAATGTATTGTAGTATATCGAGTGAATAGCATCACCTAAGTTACTGTCTTGTTTGCATGACACTGAAGTGTGTGTGTGTGTGAGAGAGAGATTTAAGAACTTAGAACAGCTTTCTCAAAAAGTTTAGACACGACTTTGAATTCCTCAACTATCAATTATGATGTGTACTACACATTTCTGGCTTGTCCGTCTTTTGCCTCAAATGGTTCAAGGGTCTTACATACCATCTCCTCCGACATCTTCTCCCTTTTCTGCATTTTAGTAACTGCGGTTTAACATTGTTCAGCTCCCACTCCAACATAATCCGCAAAGTTTTAGTTGCCATTGTTAGTAGTAGCATACACCAAAGAAGAAGAACAAACTCAGTGCAGTTGAACATAGAAACCCCTCTGCCAACTAGCGTTTTGGTCGTGTAACTGCAGAGGGATGCAGACACCAGCATATAAGTATAAATGCTCATGACCGCTGCACCATCAGCTATGGCATTAACTAAACACAGACATATAAATTGGCCTTTAGGGCTTGGCTGCCTTATGACTGACAAGTCACTACCATGGCAACCTGTCAATCAGGATAGAGGAAACCCGTATCCACTGCTCTATGTACATTTGACCAATGCAGTTACCACAGCTTATTTGGAGTCGGCTGTTCATTTTTCCTTAAAGTACATTTTGTTTTAAGCCTGTTTTTTGCTAGCCAAAATTAGCATACCAGTTAGTATAACACAGTTATCATGAATTAGGCTGCACCTTGCTAACCAAGCTAGCTAGGTCCACCCTCTCATCCAAATATGGTCTCGTCTGGTTCCAAAATCATCTTCTTTTATACTTTCTATGGTACAGCCTCACAGAGCTGCTAGAATGGTAGAATCTTTGCTGGGTTTCCCTGATCAGTGAGAAGATTTTCTCGCAACAAATTTCATGAGCGCAGTTTTGACTAAAATGTCCAAACGAAATTATTCAAATCAGCAACGTGATTCATGATTCGACCTCTGATGTCGAAGTTCCGGTAGATAGCCATGTGTGGTCCTGGATTAGGTCTAAATAACCCAAAGATCTTTATGGCTTTCTCTGACACTCTTCATTACTCTTCCTCACAGATTCCTTCCATCGCCTACCCTGTATATTTCCTTATGTGTGAATGAATGACCACTTCAACTCCTTTCCAGCCCCAATGAAGCTATTGGTGAGAGGGCATCATTGGGATAGGCTTCAACAATACCAACTAATGAGTGTGATTGATTCATTCAGTATAGCTTGAGATGGTTTCTTAACTTCTCACCACGTTGCTCCATTTATCCAGTCTCACACTTGGTATCACTTGGTGAGTCAGAAAGGCTCTGCATTCTGTAAAATCTTTGTGTGTGTGTGTGCGTGTGTGTGTGTTAAAGAGAGAGTGGGATAAATCAATGATTCACAGGAGAAGACAGACTAAACTTAACTGGCCTTCCACACTCACACACACACAAGGGAACAAACCCTGACTCCATATGCCTGTATGACTTCTCTCACTTAGGTGCTCGGTTAGTTTTCCACTCATTTTTCAGTCAGTTTTGCTACCCCAGATTCAGCTGTCACACATTTCCTCAACCTCACTGGCCAATTAGAGTAATCAGAAACAGGTGGAAATAGGTTTACACCACTGCTCCCGTATGTGCATGTGCGAGTGTGTTTGTACTGTATGCAGACATAAGACAGAGTTGTAGAGACAAAAAGAAGAGAGGAAATCATAGCAAGATTGTTTATGTGTGTGAAACTTATGAAAGCAGCACACATGTGTTTGCACAGATATGTTTGACTGACATGGGATTATTATGTGTCTGAACCACAGAAAGAGTTGGAGTTCCTGCAGTCTGATTAGGACCTAAACACTGTCTGAGTAGTCTGGATTTGTGTGATCAACTGCTTTGATAACTTCACACAGAGGAAACACACAGGCCGAGTGAAACACATGTGACGTGAGGGTTCATGCAGTAGCAGGAATGACGGGATTGATGAATGGAGGGAGCTGAGAAAATAAACACTCCAGCGCTGTTATTCCACTGACGTATGGCTCGGTGAACACCTAAATGGTGGACCTGAAAGCTGATGCATGAATTACATTTTATTAAACGACCCAACCTTACATTTACATTGTATGATACAGTATCTCACAAAAGTGAGTACACCCCTAAGTAGCTGGAATTATCCTTGTATGATCACAATTCCCAGCATTGGTGCTTCTGCATATTCTTTGTGACTGGAAGGAGTAGCAGGAAACACGAGAGGCATAACATGATTTAAAGTACAAAGTTCTGATAATGTCTATTAAATAGGTCTAGTCATGTATCTTTTGCAGACTAAGTTGGCCAATACATTCTTACAGTTTCATAATAGGACAGATCACATACTACTGTGCAATGGTCTGTTTCTCTTTCTTTATCTTTGTCCAAGGCTCTGTCTGGTCACAGCTGTGCTGTGATTTCAACAGAGCTGATCTTGTTGTCTAAATATTTCCTGTCACAGTTTAAGGAGTTTCGCAGGAGGGCAAATGGTATAAAACTTAGAAGCATAATATTTCCATCTTGGTACTGGGCTACGAGCCACTTTAGGCCAACTACAATACAGTGAGTGACAGAGTTATAGGGAGGCACCCTGGGTATATACCGGCAAAAGGATCAAAGCTAACTCTTCCAGGTGTAAAATGTTGCCACCCCATTACCATTAATGAGCGTAGATGTCTTTGAATGTGTACTACTTACACAGCAGTGGCATTCAGACATGTGATATTTTGTCAGCATACATCATACAATCTCCTCAAGCTGAAATTGAAGTTGTTCACATTCACAGTCAGGGGATCATAAACTTTACAGCCTGGACCCTTTCGGAGAGGCCACACTGCACCTTTTGTCATGTGGACATCCAGCAGCAGCAGGAAGAAAAGGATATTTCTAGAACACAGATTATGTGACGGCCTTTGGCACTGTGAACTAATATGTGGGTCCAGTTCTCTCTTTACAACCTAAATGGAGCCTGTAATGATTTCCATAATCATTTTTCTCATCTCTGCCTTTCTGCCCCATTAAATTTTATTTATTGGCAGTGTATACACTTGATCTGGTGAAGATTCTTAGTGATATTAAGTGCCAAATACGCTGTGTCATTATGTCCTATAGCTGTTGTGAGGATAATGTGTTTTATTTTTCTTCTGGTAAATCTATGTGAGGAAGTGTTGCAGGATAAACATTGTACAGTGCTTTTTCTTCTATTTTTTGCAATTACTGCATGTGGTGTGTAGCCTTAGATGTGCAAATAACACCCATACAGTCATAAATTCCCAAATCTGAGTCAGTCATTATTTTGTTCTTTTAAGGTGTGCTGCTGCCTTCTGACATCTTTTTCTTTACTTTAGCTCCAGACAGTGTGTGTATGTACATGTGTATGAATGGGTGAACAAGCACGCCGCCCATGTGGGGGCTGCTGACACATGAAACACCTCAGGGAAACACACCCAATCTGCTCCTGATTTTTACACTGAACTGTAAATCCCCCCTGTCAATCTGGTGGTGTTTGGAGACAAGCTGTGCTCTTGCTGCGGCAGACAGACAGAACAGGAATGTCTGTAAGGAGGACGACATATGTGACTTGCTGGAAGGAAACCAAGCAGGGGCTAATGGACCGCTCCAGAGCCAAAACAAGAAGCTTTGAATCTCTGCTTTGTCAGTACTCTATTACCTGCTGGAGATACACTATGTATGTTAACATGATTTATGCAATATCTGGTGTATAAATGTCAAATTGTTCATCCCATAAATGGACTGTTGCACGTAAATGCCATGTAGACTTGATGCTCATTGCAGTTAGCATCAAGTCTGCATTCATTTATAGTCAGTTTAAAGTTTTAAATATGCAGGGTGCGCTTCAAGTCTGAAATGAACACTGCATCACCTAGTGATGATAATGAGTGGATATCACACAGAAATTAAAGGAAACATTCTAGTCTGTCCAGTGTTGTAATACCATTTGTGCCTCGAGATGCAATAGTGAGTCACTGTGGTGTTCATTCTGCCCTCAGTCCAAAATGAGAGGAGGAAGAAGGAGAGCTGCCCCGAGGTCTTGTCAATCAGTGCTGCTGCACAAGCTGCTCTCTTTCTCCCTCACGCTCTTTGACCTCTCATTCCTCCACTACTACTTTGTTTCGTGCCACCACTTGATCTTCCCTTACGGTACTTATGGTAACTAACTGGGCTAACTGGGCTGGGCTGACAGAGTGAGCCAAAGTAGGTGTAGGAGCAAATGTGGCAAGAAAAGAAACTGATCATTTACTGTTAATGCTTTATGATATACAGTATATGATGTAAACTACTGTAGGTGGACAGAGCCAGGCCATCTGTTTCCCCTTGCTTCTATTCTTTTAATCTAAGCAATGCTGACCAACTGATGACTCCAATTTTATATTTATATATTTATATAGTGAAGTGGAGAGTGATATCAATCTCCTCATTTAATTCTCTGCAAGAAAATGAATATTTTCCAAATGTTTGAAATATTAGTTTAAAATGGACACATTTTTGCTGCGTCCCCTCAGACTTTGATGCATAATAAATATGTTCTTTGATTGTGGATTTAGCTTTCTGAGGAGATACAGAGGGAATTTACTGAGACACTGTAAGTTCACCATCTTTCTTGTGTTGATTTTCAATCTTTTAGAGAGCTTTGTTTTCTGTCTCGGTCTGTCTCTCCATCATTGTTATCATGACTACATGCATGCTTGTTAGCTATGCAGTTCCATGCTGTGCTCAGGCTCTCCATCTCAAGCCCTGTTGTGTTGACAGGGAGACCCAGCACTTAAATTAAGACCATCCATCACTCTGTTCCCAGGATGGATGGTCCCAGGTTAACCTCTCTGTGCCCCCATCCTCCACATCTGAGGTGACATGTCTGCTGAAGTCTTCCCTTAATACTCAACTGTAAGCCATGTTGTTCCTGTTCCCTACTGACTCCTGCTGATCTGCTCATACCATACCCTACACTGTCAAGTGGCTGCAGCTACTGTTGAATTATTGTTCGTACTCTATGGAATTTTCCTTTTTCTAGCAGCTCACTTCAAACATCTGAGGTCCACATGAGGCCCGTCGCTCATCTGCTGCCATGGATCTTCTCCAGCACTGGTTTTGTGTAGCTGCCTATGTACCTGGAAATACGTCCAGTCCAGTACACCCATGCACACACATTTGATTCACTGCACACTGAATATAAACACTCAAACACACGTGAACACTTTGAAAGGAAATTTCACTTGGAATAGGTGAGATGGAAATCATTACAGTCTAGTGCTTGGGCACAAGTTATCCATGACTAAATTCTTGTTTTGTGGCAAATTATAGTAAGTGATGATTTGTTATGTGACACATTATATACTTGGCTGTAAATGTAAACCATTTGACAGAGAAAAAGTAGAGGTAGGCTGTGTTATGTTTGTGATGTAATTTCTTCAGTTGAGCATTAAAGTTTAGATATTGCATACATTTAAAGGAATAGTTTGACATTTTGGTAAATGCGCTTATTTGCTTTCTTGAGAGAGCCAAATTGATCATGAAGACTGAAAACAGGGCGAAACAGCAAGACTGAGTCTTTCCTAGGGGTTTATTACTGCATTCACCATGCTGGCAGACTGATATGAACAGGTTATTCCAACTTGTGGGAGTTTTTTTTACTTTTGCACACAGCCAGCTAGCTATTTCCTCCTGTCTCCAGCTAACCTAAGCTTATCAGCTTCTGCCTGTCTCTTCATATTCACCGTACAACATGTGAGTGGTCTCAGTCTTCTTATCTAACTCCCAAATAAGAAAGCAAATGAGCATATTTCCCAAAATGTAAAGCTATTCCCTGAAAATTTTCCTATCCCATCAATCCTTCTTAAAGCTCCCCTTATCAAATGTACTTCACCCCATACTTCTCGAGTCAAGCTGCTCAGTAGTAACCAGCAGACAGTGTGGATGTGTGTAGCTAAATAAATGTCAGGAAAGTGTTACTGAAAAAGAACATGCATGCTGAGCTAACCACCTTGGTTACTTCAAAGTAACAAAAAAAGTGTTCCATTTTATATCTGTGTTGTGTCATTGTAAGGACTGTCCTCCTTCTTTCCTGTAAACTATGTACCATACATAAGGCAGAAACATCTATTGGATAGAGACAAATGGAGTGAAGGCACTCTGAACCCCCTAAACTGCTGAGACAAGAAACAAGGGTTGAAACGTAATAGCTCTGACCTAAATAGATTTTACAGCCCTCCTTCTGCACTGGGGGAGCCAGCATATGCAGAAAACATCAAGCAGAGGTGAGCAGCAGCAGACATTATCTTCCTCTTTGCATAATCTGGCATGACATATAGTTGGGATAAACTCAATGCCATGCACGCCACATCCTGCACACTGTAGTAGGGTCTGTGCGAGCCAGCCATGCCAAGTTTTACATGACCCTGCCCAGACAGACCTTTTCTCATCCAGGTAAACTCTGCAGACATCATTTCTTAGAGAGCGATGGTAAATTACCCCTGCAGTGACAGAAAGCTCAAAGGAAACAAAGAGCAGGGAAGAAAATAAATGTGCAGTTGAGAATGTATGGGAGAGAAACGTGAGGCTAGCGAAGCCTTTATGTTCCTCTGATGTATGAAGCCTGCACGACTGAACCCTGGGGCAACGGGGGATGGATACCCCTCTATATCAGAAAGCACCATCTCCCTGTCTCAGGCCTCTTTCCAGGAGATGCAGTGGAACCTCCGTGGTGAACTCCAGAAGCTGCTGAGATTAAGTCATGGAAAATTTGGGCCCCAAAGCTTGTAATTGCTTAATTGGATAGCCTCATTCCCTCAACTATTTGTCTGGGCGTTCTTTCCTTATCTAGCTGCACGCATTGATGAGAACACAAACCAGAAAGCTCTGTCTGAGAGGTGTGTATGCGTACGTCTGCCTGCACATGCATCCTGGTGATTGCTGGAACTGATCTACAGGCTGCTTGTGATCTGTGGTTCAGTGGTTTAGAATCTTTTTCACTAAACAACAAGGCTGACATGCCGGTGCGCTAGTCAAGGAGGATGCACAGCTGGGAGGGGTGTGTGTGTCTTGTCCCTGGTAAGTCAAACTGTCAGCTTCTCCGCCCACTGACAAGCAGTAAAAGTCAAACATGAGTCCTAATTAGCAAAGAGCAAAGAAACGAATCCGTTTCACTTCACTTTCAATTTGTGATTGTATCGGTGTCAGAAACAATGATTTTATGTATATTTTCTTGTAAACCAGTCACATTATCCTAGCCAGTACTCTTTGATATAATTTGTCACCTATGCCAGAATAGCACTAAAAGTTGACCATATTACTTATGAAACTCCTTGTATTTGCTTTTATAAACCCGCAGAGAGACGCTTGGCCCAATATGAGCCCAGTATATACTTTGCACTACAGAACGTGGGTTATTCACAGCTCTCAGGGGCCACGCTTTTGCAGCATTTGCAGTAATCCTAACATCAACGCTTGCTTTTCTGGTGGGACACCCAGGTGAGCGTCCTTCCTGGCCAAGTCGTTATGCCACTTGAGTGCTGAAGCGCTATGAAAGTCAGCAGACTCTAAGGCCCCAGAGGGCTGAAGTAAGGCTCCCCCCAATACCGCAGAACAGTAAAGAAGCAGAACAGAAAGGGGAAATATTTAAGTTTACTGTCCTATGAGATCTCATGCTATAAGATCACTTGTTCTCAAGGAGTGAGGGTTGCCAAGACGAATGGTTTTGAGATCAGTCTTCTCTTTATGTCTTCATGTCTTAAGGATGATGAATTTCTCTGTATATACAGAACGCAGTGCAGTGTGGCTGTAGTTGTAGTTTCTTTATATAGATAATATGCAGCCTATTGTGACTCTTCTGACGCTCATTTATTCCCATGATACTATTACAAGTCCTTGGCTGTCTGATGACATAGCAACACACTCATTCATCCATTTAGATCTGAGCTATTGAACAGATGCACACCAAGTCAAAGCATTTCCTCTTGTCCTAAATTTCTGCCATCCCTGTCAGTACACCGAAGAGTAATAGCACACGTCGGTGCTGATGTCATTATTGTGTAAAGGTTTAAACAACAGATTGAAATACCTGCTGCAGACAGAGAGCAGGCCTTTCCCCAAGCACGTATGACTTAATTTCATAGAAAAATATTTTGATTCTCCTTCACTGTGGTCTTGACTTGAATGCAGCTTCAACAACAGTCTTACCTCAACATTTCTACTAAGATTTTTATGCGTTTTAACATATTTCACCACATGTACTGGCAAATTACATTAACTGAGCCTTTTTTCAATCAAAGCACAGGAATGTGTTACTTCTGGATGAACGCTGATGGGCTCAACAAAGTAGTAATTTTAACCATAAAATTATTAATGACTCAAAGCTGCTCAACAGGACAGTGATAATAATAAGGCTTTGGAATTCTAGGTAACTAGGTAACGACACGTCTAATGTCATCGTGCTGCAGATTGTAAAACAGAACTTTCTTTCCCCAGAAAAGCCAAGGCAACATTCTTCTTCATATAAAAGTGTCGCATTGCATTTCCAGCATTTCATGAGTGAAACAATGTGGCCATTTTTACAGCAGACAATTTAACATGTCTTCTGGGACGCAAGGTGACAAAACAATCAACAAAGTCTGTGGAACAAAATCACTTCATAAAATCTTCGGCAAAATTAAGACCAAAAAGTGAGCTATATTTAAAAAAACATTCTTTCACTTCTGATCCAGAGTGGGATTCAGTTTTTTCTAAGCATTGTACACCTTCTTTTAGAGCTCAGCAACGTCAGACACAAATAGAATGATTGAACCATAGCATGTGGGTGTTTGCGTGTGCTCACAAAATCACTTAATTTGATGAGAATGTTAAATGGTCAGCCAGAGAAAAGAAAACTTTGCTAAATAGTTCATTTTACCCCTACCATTATAATAACTTGACTTGTGAATACATCCTGTGTAATAATATTATAAAGACATTCATTTTGCTCACTAACACGCACAACCAAACCAAGTAAAAACATGGAAATTTTCATCATTTTATTGTTTGCCTTTTTTCCCAATTACAAATGAAATGGTTAGACTCAATTGTAAAGCTGTGGATTGCAGTTTTCAGTTAAGATAGGATAGGTTTTGAAACAGAGCACTCATTATTGATAAAAAGCAAGGAGAGACTCCTTGAATCAAACCAGGAACACTGCAGATACACGGTACACATCTCAAAGCACTAACACAACAGGTGTCTGTTTCTCTCTGCTACTGAGATGGTTTATTATTCCTGACTGTCCAAGTGTTCGTACACACATTTTAAATTACATACACACTCCTAAACAAAATTTCTTTCATGGATTTACTGATTTACTTAATCCTTTTCAGAGTACAGCATGTTAATAGTTACTGGTAGGGCAGTACGGTCAACTAAACAGATTGTTCTCCACAACAGGAAATATCAGACTATATTAAATGACAGCAGATATAAAACAATATAAAATGTCACATGTGCTGCATGTTGTGAAGAATAACAGGATTTTTGATACACTTTCCAGAGTTGTTGTGCAATTTCCAAACCTCAAGATCTGGAAACAGTCCTCGTATTTTCCACAATTCACTTTCCAGACCAGTTAAAGAATTCGGAGTGTCGTTTCACCAAGCCTATTATCACAACACTTGGTTTACTATTTAAGTTAGCATGCACTGTAAATAAAATAAATCAGTAAAGAAAATTCACCATAAAAAGAATATTGTAGAATAAGTAGATCTTTATGGGCTTGTTATAGCTTTGATCCCTGTTTCTGGTTTTCATTTGCTGTGAGTAATAGCTGCTGCTTATCTCCAAATGTGGCTTGATGATCCTAATGTGATAATGAGATTAACAGCCCTTTTCTGTTTGCGAAAAGCAGCAGGGGGAAAAAAAGTGAAATCATGACATCAACTCAACTCGACACAGTCTACCCTATTAACAATCTTTGCTTCTGACACAATGCGTCTGCCTAAAGAGTGACCTCATATTTAATTTAACACATGGTGAACAAACCAAAATGGAAGGTGGTGATAGCAGTAGTGTAGATGATAAAATAGCCTGAAGGAGGTTTTCTAAAGTAGTGTGTGTCTAAATAAAGTGATGAATTAGCGTCACCAAATTAAGTCATGTCACCATTTCTTTCTTTTATTCATGTGTTGAAAGTAGCGGATCTTGGGAATTTGAGCCTCTGCCGACTCTATGGACAGCACAGGGATTCTGTCTTTTCCAGCGCCCACCCAATTCATGATTAGTTTCCAAGACTTTCATGCAAATTCAGCTCCCAGGCTTCATTTTCCGCTCATTAAAAACAGGCCCTCAAACTCTGGTTCAGCACGACAAATCTCTCCGGTCATCACATTTCTCCACTAAAACAATACAACAGTGTGTGCCGACTCAGCACTTCCTCCTCTTCCCACGTTCATTGCGGCAGGATGCCTGGTTCTCAGGCTAGCCATTTTTATTGACTGTTGGAGAGAAGGCTCAGAGGTGTGTGTGCTGCAGGTGGTGATTCATGAGAAAGCACCCACACATACATTAAAATGTACATTACATCATCATGGGTTGCATTTGTGCTCTTGAGGTTGAGTTACCCAGTGTTGCTCTAATCAAGGTGTCTCGTCTAATCATCTTAAACTATTAAACTTTGGCAACATTGTTTACCTACACATTCATGCCAATAAAGCTAACTGAACTGAAATCAAATGAACTTTTTTATTTTTCTCAGTTGTGGTGTTCTTTGTAGCGGTGATGAAACTAAAAACTTGCTGCTAAAAACCCTGTGTATGTATTGGGGGTGTGAGACTAATGTTTTTGTGTGCAGACGCCAGTGATTGCCTGTGTAGAAATAATCACCGTCCAGAGGGTAATGATGTCACCTCAAATGGGTCTGATCATTCTTCAAAAACAAGCTAATTTGGCTCTAGCCATCCTATAAGTAACTACCCGACTGGAAAAAAGCTGATGCTTCCATTGTAAGCTCACAAATGGCTTCTGTAAGGATTTTGTACCCTAAAGCACCAGGTCGCCACAGACGCTAGAAAAAAAGCCAGGGGTTGAAGTTAAAAATGAAAAGTAAAAATTTATTTTTTTTCTGTCTGAACGCAGCTAAACTACTTTATTTACAAAACAACAGGGTCTCTACTCATCCACTTTTAGATTTTGTTTGGAAGAGTGTGGTACATTTTAAATGTAGCCATGATCTGACGGCCACTGGATCCATGGCTGCAAGAGGGCACTTGTCCATTACTGTCCATCATTCGTCAGTAAGTATTTTGAGCATCTGCGGGTGAGATGCACAATTGAAAAACAAAATGATATTTAGTATAGTATGGTATCAGTGATGCAGAAGATCACTAAATCTACAGAGTTGTAGACTGTAGTCCATGAATTTCTGGTTATCAGCACCTCCAAAAGTGATAAAAAACCTCAAGACCTGGAACTCTAGTTTCCAGTTGTAAGTGTTGTGCTTTGTCTTACATTCTTACATTACGAAGTCTTCATCAAAGCCACGTCTGAAGTCAGAGAAATTTGTTGCAGTTTTGCAAACAGAAGAGCAATCAGCATCATTCAGTTAGAATGTGTGTTCACCATAATTTCAGCTGTGGAGGATTACTTGTAAGCTGTGACCAGAGGCTGTCTGCTGTCTGCCTGCCTCCATGAAGAGACTGTAGCTGCTGAGCCCTTTATTCTCTCTTAAGGCAGGATGTCAATAAACTCACCCAAGCTTTTAGTCAAGAGAGACAGAGGAACTGCTCAGAGGCATTTTATGGATAACACACAGATGTTGAGTATATATGTCTGAGTGTGGATGGAAAGCAGGAGCTGAAGATGGAATCTGAAAAACTATGTACATTAAATTTGGGGTCAATGCAACAGTGCAAGTGTAGTTTCACAACATAATGTCTGCATTTAAAATTTCTTATCAACACACACATACATATATTAATATTTATATATATCTGACAACAACTCTACACTCATGTACTCTCGTCGCCATAATGCTCCAGTATCGCGTGACTTGGAAACTCATCAAAATGTCCTGTCAAACATTGCTTGCTTAAAATTAATATCAGAAACAGAAATTCTTTGAAACAGTTGCTTGCTTTACATATCAAAACAATTCTAAATCTAAATATAAAGAAATGCGATATGCACAATATTTTACATAATTGACAGAAATGGTCAAATTGAATAGATACAAATTTATATATAGCCTAAATGTAAGGAGTGTAGTACAGTATTGACAGTAGTGCTGTCAAAATGTATATATATATATATATATATACACATATTTCATTAAAGTAAAGAGGTGGTGTTATTAGCAAAACATTCAGTCCATGTTCAGTGATTTAAATGCCCAATTTTTATGGGCAAAGGGGCCACAATCTGTAGAGTCGAACCATGACCAATGACTTCGTCTGACTCCTTCCCATGTGTAGGTTTACACTAATACCAAGAAGCAGAGCAGGACACCACAGTGAATAATGCACTACTTTACATGCCTTTGATTTGTTATTCTTTACTTCTTAAACCTTTTAAGGGGTCATGGGTTGAAGTGATAGCCTGGAGAGAGATGTTGCCTGTTGATTAACTAAACAATATGGTGGCAGTATCAGATGGGCGCAGAGAGATGGAGAGACACTGCAGACTCCTCAGGGGAGAAGGAGATGGCCGGGACCTCGTAATAGGATCCAGAGTGGTGAGGGATGATGTCATAAGGAAAGACAGGCGGGCAGCCAGGCAAGTCAGTGTGTGGATGGATATATGGGGGGAGAAAACTGCAGACAGATCACAGATTTAACACCAACTTTCAAAATATTTGATTCTTTTCAACTGACTTCATTTAACCATGTATGACATTTTGTTTACAGAATAAAAACATACAAGAGGAAGTGTACTGCCAGATATCATACACGTTGATGTATATGCTGTTTCTGTATTTTAATGAAGTTGGTGGTCGTGCAGGAATATCAAACAGAATTTTTCAGAAATCTGTGGTCTTATTTGGAAACCAATAAGTATTGTCATTCCAGGGAATTTTATTTCACACTTTTGTGTGAACTTTTCTGCCATACATGGTTTACCCGAAGGAATCTGTTACTCTTTTTGCACATGTGTGAATAGGATACATGACCTATTTGACTTAACATAAACACAGCCTAAGATAACGTTGAAGGCTCACTCCACCAATTTTACACATAAAGTTCAGTTTACTTGTCAAAAAGCCTGTGAAAACAGTCTTCGTAATGTTAGGCTTGGGCTACTTTCTTTATTGAAAACTATGAAGAAAAATATTCATTGACCACATATTTGTCACGGCAAAGAGAGATTAAAACTAAATAAAAGTAACCTTTGAAAATGAGGTCTATGACGCAAAGGATTTCATTTTTCCTCAATAAAATCTCAAACATAATGTGAAAGACGGATGAATGGATGAATGAACTAATTACTGATTTAATGCAAATGCAATTCAACTCGCTTACATGAGCAGAATCACACACTGTAGCCTAATTCCTAGTTAGTTGAACAATATTCTCCACCGCCCAAAATATCCCATGTTCTGATCATGTTGATTCAGCTAGTTTACCTACATTATGACATTATCCGTTATTAAGAAACTTCTTGCCAACAGTAACGTCACGTCTCTGGCAGTGATCTGATGTTACTGGTTCTTGGAAGTAACAGATTTATGGACTAAATTTATCTAGAATCCACTGAGAGTTAGACAAGAGGGGACTACGGACAGACTACGAAAACATGTATGCAGCAAGTCAGTGTTTATAAAAAGGTAAGCCAATATAACAGAAAGTACACATAGTGTCTGCATGCAGCAGAGCAGCACATTAGCAGTCTGCGCAGCAGTTTCAGTCTTCCTTCAGATGGAGTGCTGCTGTGTTAATTTTCAATGAGACAGGAGAGAATCGCTTCACTAGGCATTATGAGATTCCAGGTGAAATGGGACTAATGCGAAAAAAGCGAGGGGTTGAAGTTAAAAATGAAGCCAATGTAACATTAAAAATGCTGTGGATGTAATGTTAACATCAGCTGTCTTTAATAAAATTTCACTGGTGAACACCAGACTAAAATGTCTTTAGTTTTGATTAAAACAACCAGCGAAATTTTCAAGAAAAGATTTGTTGGATTTGAACAAAGTGGCCGGGCTCTCTAGTGAAAGACACCAAAAAGCTACATTATGGGAAATAAGATTAGGAATGGGGAGTAAGATGCAGCTTTTTGAAGAACTACCCATGAACTAAAAATCATGACAGCTTCAACAGTTTCAACTTTTTTTTAAAGCCCAATTATGTAAGAATTGGTATTTATTGCTACTTGGTGTTCCTGCAGTGTCGGAGTGCAATTCACTTTTACACCACTGTCGTAAACACAATTTGCTGGACAGCTGTACACGTGCATTTGTTGCTGGAGGATTTTAAACCAGCAAAGAGGACGTAAGAAGTAGAAAAAACATAAATCCAGAGACAATATTCTGCTACCCTGCAATAACATGCCAGTGTCTAAACCTATGTCGAAATGGGCTGACATATGATCAGTAAAGTACTTAACTATCACAACCAAACATCTAGCAAATGCAACACCACAAGGCATAGCAAGCCAGCTAATATTACTTACTAGTCCAACAGCAAGAAGGCCAGCCTGCCATCTGTCTTGCAGCCTTTTATTTCAAAAATCTCTTGCCTACAACTAAAAAGCCAGTCTGATTCAGTCACTCTCTCTTTTTCTTGTTTTAGCATCCGCTGTCTTCGACCTCTGCCATGATGAGAATGCCAAGCTAGCTTCTTCCTATAGCTGCTAAATGCCCATATTTGGTGGTGTGTAGCATAGTGCCTTAAAGCATTGCACACTTCTTGCAGGAGATCATACCCACTCAACCGCTAGTTTTAAAAGAACATGCATTTTGGGTGTAAAGTGGGAATGAAAGATGCGACCCTATTATAACTAAGTGAATTGTCAAAATGACTGTTAATTTATGGTAAAATAGTTGCGTAATGTTGCTTTGAATTCTTACATTTATTCATTTAGTTGACGCTTTTACTTACAATTGCTATACATTTCACAGGTTGCACGCCTCAGGAGCAAGTAGGGGTTAAGTGTCTTGCTCAGGTACACAATGGGGGATTGAACCCAGGTCTGTCACACCAGGCAGGCGTCTTATCCATTGTGCCATCACCACCCCTACCCATCACCACATATTCTTGTCATGAGTCCCCCAACTTCATGGAAGAGCAGTACTAAACTGCTGGTGTGAAGTGTAAATAATAATCACCCTTGTTGCAGGAATCCTCAAGTACTTTGATTGCTTTAGTTGAATGAGGCAAAGGCATGGTTATAGAGAAATGGAGACCTCTCTAAAGCAGAAAATAACCAGGACCCATTCCTCAGACTGAGAAACAACACTTTGGTCTTGTCTCAAATGTTGACACATGGTTGATTATTTTTTCCAGTCACGCAAGAACAACCATAGTTGTGTTACTGTCTTTAAAGCTGCCTCAAGTTATGACTTATTGTACTAGAAAATTGAAACATAACAATGGAGATAAGTGGGAGCAGCCATTTTAAATTTTTAAGTCTTTACACATTTATTCCTTTTAATACCAGAGAATTACTGGAAACACTGGGTTGTAAACACTTCCACAGTAACTGAGCAGTTGTCGTTTGGTTTTATTTGAATTTAACTTGACTGCATCTTATTGCAAACAATAAAATTAAGTGTATTTAGGGCTCCTCTACCAACTGCTGTGTTGGACCGCCACTTTAAATGGCCCTCGTAAAAACTACAATGAAATGCAACTAAATTCTTGTCAGGTGACTTATGTGAATGCCACATTTGAGATGAAAATGGACAACTTTTTTAATTGAATTTGATTTTATGTTAAACTTTCACATATTTTAGAATTATAGAAAGCAGTATCAAGGCTTTTCAGCTTATAACAAAGGTGTTATTCATTAAACTATCACTTCTTCCACTGTGCACTAACCATCACCTGCTGTCTGGATCAGGATGGTTATCAAATAGATAGCTCACTGAAACACCAGGGGGTGACTCTTTTGAAGCTAAGTCCTGAAACAAAGTTCACACAAGCCCTCATGGATTCTTTATGCATTATGAAACCATTAGATCCTAAATGATGATTGCGGGTTAATTCGGAAAGACTGTTGTTCTGGAGCAGACTTGCTTCCAGATGTGATCACCTGGCATTTAGATGAATCATTTTCACCATTACTTGGACCCCTGGCGGGGAGAATTTTGAACTATGTTTATGTGCAAAATGTTCCAGTTACACACAGTCTTTTGATCTCATGTTGCTGCCAGACAGTCATTCATTGTTTTCTATCAGAACATTTAAAATCTCTTCTGGGATAATTAGCCATTTATCATTTATTCTCTGTGATTTGAAGTCTTTTATCAACCATTTTCCTAATCCTCAAGTTTGGTCTATTGGGGAGCTGTAGGGTACTGCTCTCTGTGTTGTGTAAAGACATTTGAACTGATTTGAGCCTCTCTCATCTTCATCCTTACAGCCCCAAAACCACAGGCCACATGAAGGCCTGTGCCCCTGAAAGACATCTGGGGCATCTGGATGCTACAGGATACACAAACAGCACTTCATACCCACACTTACAGATGTGTGTACACATAAACACATGAACGCACATACAACCACAGGCGTGTCTTCCCTTATTTACTGCATGTGTACTTCCACAAATGTGTATTAATATTTCTAAGTACATTCCAGTAAAATGTCCTCACTTTCTGGGACATTTTGTCATCTTTTTGTATCTTTTCCTGGAATCCCATGTGTGTGTGTATATTTATTTTTATATTATATATTTTTCAAACTCAAAACCTAAAGGTCAGTGTGCAATTTTATTCATTAAATCTGCCTGATGAGAGTGGAATCCTTGACTCCTTCTTCCAAACATACATGCAAGCTCATTGTGACTAAACCTAGAGCAAAACCACCAAAACTGTCCCATGAGTAGTCCCAAAAGCTGTAATGACTCTTAATTTGGCCTACTTTTTGAGCAAGAGGTATGCCAGAAACCAACATGCCATCAAGTTGCAAGATAGCATGCCTGAACCTGAATGGGAATTGGTTACTTGAGTAAGTCAAAGCTGGGGTAGGCAGTGTTGGAGAAGTAGCAAGAGACAGCTAGATTTTGAGTATTGAGTAAGTATCCAAACAAAAATATCCCAAAAATCTCCCTTCAGGCGTCCCTCCAAAGCCATCTGCCAAAACATATTTTCATGCACCGTGAGTGCATGGGAAGAGTGCGCAAAGGTAGACGTGCTTCTTACAAGCCACTGACAGTGACAGATAACAGATTTTTTTAATGTTTGAGTTTCTTAATTGCTTGCTGTCAGGATGTAAAGCAACAAATAAATTGCCTACCCTCTCTTTAATGATTGGACATAACTACAGTTCCATTGGGTTTAGTTCTAAAACCGCCATGATAGTGTGTGCGTGTGTGTGTGTGTTTCAAGTCTGTTCACTGCTCTTGGGTGGTAAACAAGAAGAAAACAGTCTACTTAATCCCCGGTAAGCAAATCCTGAGGCAGAGGAAAGGGACAACTAGGCTGTTAGACTGTGATTAAACAATCAAATGTCCAGAGGTTTAGTCAAGAGAGAAGTTACACTTTTTGTTGTTGCCTTTTCCCCCAGAGAGTGCGAGAATTGGTATTGTAATGTCCTCCCAAAATATAGGCAAAAATAGTTGTCAGTGGTCATCTGTCTACCCTTTCCCATGACAGTGTCACTGTTTAATCACTGAAACAATTATATAGCCACAATACCCTCTCAGTGACTTATGATACCAGCAACCCAACACCAGTGCTACATCATTCCGTTAAACGCCCACTATTTACCAAACACTATAATAATAGCTAAAGGGAAACCCCTAACTTCTGTATTCCATCTTTACTGGCTTCTATATAGGGGACATCAATCCATACAAGCAACCAACCCAAAAGGGATCTGTGGCCATCCAGCTCTCAGTTGTGGCAATGGAAGGGGTTTTAGTGGATTCCTCATCATCGGAGCGAAGACAAACCCTGAAATTTGCACGATGTATGCCTCTCTGTTTCTGTTTGCCCAGCAATTTTGTTAACAGTTACAGATGCTCATAGGGCAACGGACCAGATCCCATGTGGCCTGCAGTCACTTGAATGCAGTGTAAAATTCTTTATTTTCTGTTAATTCATAGAATAGAGAGAAGTTGTTCCTTTAGTCTGGTCTTGAATCAGTTTTTGCATGTTCATTCATTAGTATTGCGTTTTGGAGAGAGAACGTGTAAGCTGATTCTTGATATCTAAGAAAGAAGGCTTCACAGTGGAGTCAGTGGATCTTGGCCATACATGAGGTTTGGCATGTCGAGAGAGAAGTTGTGAAACTTGCAGGTCCAGCTGCTCTTTTGTCTGCTTCATATAGGCAGCACCTACCCACATAAAGTTGAGCTCACTTACACAGAATCATGCAACTCCTGGAGTTTACCAGTCACAATCAAATGGTTTATATGGGGTCATTTTCTGATTCCAAGGCAAACCTCAAAGTCTAAATTTAGCTCTATTTAAAGATAATTGGGTGTTTTATAGAACAATGACTGCTCTATACACTTACATCAACACCTATTTTTATCTGAGATTAGTGATAGTGATAATTGTCACAATTAGAAGTAGAGTGATTTTAGCTCTACATTCAGAATTCACTTTATGGATTATGGATTTATGAATTTATGGATGAGGAATGGTTTTGTTGAATTAAAATACATCAACATGTTCAAATTAACAATAGATCAATGACCACATGTAACAAGAAAGGGAATTTTACTCCTTGAGACGAATAGAATTACTGTAGTACCCCTCAGCTCTGCAGAGCGTTTTAATCCCCTTTTTCAGCTCAATGTTTTGATTTACTGCCCAAAACCGATTTGATTCACTCGCATCGCTCTCATCAACATTGTTTTCAGCCACAGCAGGAAACAAAAAAGCTGTACACTATTCACTCCTTGCCCACCAAACCAGACAAATGGACAACTAGCTGGTGAACATAGTGTTGGATTTAGCGGCTAAAGAACCAGATATTTCAGTTGAGAGCACTAAAAAGAGAGTGTATATTGGACATAACCAGGTGACCAGAAACACCCCCCAAATGAATGCTAAAGTTTCCATGTGTAAATAGGCAACTCTTTGTTAGCCAAACATGATAGCCAAATAAGGCTAACCACAGGTAG
The DNA here is from genome assembly GCA_029875015.1 of Lepomis gibbosus. Classification (NCBI taxonomy): domain Eukaryota; kingdom Metazoa; phylum Chordata; class Actinopteri; order Centrarchiformes; family Centrarchidae; genus Lepomis; species Lepomis gibbosus. The sequence continues at coordinate 4,898 of JAPMOB010219907.1, read as the reverse complement.
CCAAAAAATCAGTTATGGCAAGTTTAGGAACATGATCACTCGTTAAAATGCTGTAAAACATTCCTGATGTTGAGTGAAACACACATACTAAAATGTAATTAATTTATCTCACGCCAGAATCCAGTTCCATGGAAGTTTGTGTGACATGGGAACATGGACTAGATGCACTTTTATCAACATGTGTCCTTTGATGTTAGGAAGCTTTCCACTGCTAATGATCTCGCATACACACAACTTAGCAACAACATTAGCTCTTCAAGTGGGGTTAATCAAGCAACAATCATTCCAAAATTCTCCCTGTGTTCATTTAATCACTGAGGGGCTTGTGTGTAAATATTTAAGATTCATTGCTGACTTTAAGATTTCCATTTCCTTGCCTTCTTTAAACGATGAGACATTTTGTTACTGTATATACTAACACAATGGAGAAAAGTGTAGAGATTGTAGGGGCAGATACCCACAGACATTACTGTAACTGCATGTAGATTGTTCTCACATTATTGGCAATGTGTTTCTCAAGGTCTCCAGTACGACAAAGAGAGGATTTATAACTTGCTATAGAAAATAATCTATGTTGTGGTGATTTTTTTTTTTGTGGTATGTGCCCGCAAGGTCTTGTGCTATTCAAATACAATAAATTACTGTTTCACAATGGTGAGATATATAGCTGTCTCTGCAGCTAGCAAGCCTTTCAAAAATAAAGTATATTGTTATTGCTTATATTGCTGTGGTTGTAATAAATACTATCACACATTGAACCCGTGGGAGTAGCTTTTTTACCAGCAGCTGAGGAGAGTGACATGGGAAGACCTTGTTTATTAAAATTTAATATACTGAAAGCTGATTTCCTATAGGGACAAACATGTGCTACTCTAAGTATTTATTATAATTTGTCACATCTGGTTACACAGCCAGGTAAAAATCTGCTTTGGGAAAAAAAGCAAAAAGAGCGGATTAAGTGCAATTGCTCAGCAGATGGTACTGCTGTCATGTTGTAATCTGAGATATTGTTAAGTTTGATTTCTAAGCTGCAGCTGAGCTGGCACTCAAAACCATAGTGTTTGATCACAGTGGGAGTATAAAGTAGCTCTTCATCTTCCATCCATTTAAATTGTGACACGCAAGTGGAACAAGAGAGTTTTTGACAGCAGATCAAATAAATCATTATGAGCACTTACATGCATGCCTTCAGATCCTTAAAATGTCATTGAATTGAAGTCTGTATTTTAAAGCTCAAGGTGTTTGAGTTTACTGTCAAATACAGCCTTTAACCCTAAGTAAAGCAACTTGTGAAACTTATTTAAATGACAGTCAGAGGAGTTTAAATTTATCTCCTCATACCTTGCAGTCACACTGCAGGACTCCCACTAGTAAGATGCCATTTTGCAGACCAGATGTCAAATCCTTTATTGTGTAACTGGGCCATTTGGGTCGCATTGAAAAGAGTCACTTGAGGAGAGTCTTTGAAGGAAGATGACACAGTAATTGTCAGATCAAATGCTGTAATTTCACCCCAATTTATCCTAAGATATTCACTGCTGTTGACAGCAGCGCAATGAGAGAATGCTTGGTCAAAGGAAAAGCTGTGTTTGTTTCTTGTTTAAAAAGTCACAACTTTAGGAAAATTTTCTGCTCTGCGGTTGTTTGGATAAAAGGTAACGTGAGAGATTTTTTAAAGATGGGAAAGATTTTCTATATTAAAAAAATAATCAAACACACTGGCAGGACTTGGTTTAATGTGGTTAATACTGTGTGTCAAAACACTCCAATCCTCTCACCATTTGCCAGTTAACACACTAGGCTTCTTTGCCCAACATATTTTTTTCCTCTATTTGACATGTAGAATGTAGCTTAAGAAACCTGACTCATAGCCACTACTAATTGTTATAAACTTAGAAACTTTCCAAGCCAAATTAGCTGTACCGAAAAAGAAGAATATTGTATGAACATTGCTTAGTAACCAGAACTGAAACAGCTGGATTGGGTTTCACCAGCTTTTGTACTTGTAAATCCATTGTGTGTGTATTATGTCCTTCCTTACTTCTTAATCAGAAGTGTCTAACTAATTGTTAAATCGGGTTGAACCATTAAAACTTCTGAAATGTCTTAGCTTGTAATGTGTTGATTGCTATCATCACTTAACTTCCAAAAAATACAGTTGTATGATATTAAACAACTGCTAATCCTTTTAAAAAGTAGTTAGTACTTTTTTTAGTTTATAAGTGCATAAACAGATATTCATTAGTCAGAATTAGTATTTAGCCTTTGCAGTTTAGACTGAGTGGCACATATCGTATTATGCTAACCTAGCTAATGTTATTTGGTTATTTAACAAAATGTTACTGATTTAATGTTTTGTAATTTGAGTTATGTTGTGAAATGTAATTTAAAATCTTAGCAGTTTATTTTTGTACAGTAAGATATTAGTTAAGTCAACCATACATAATGGCTACCACGTCTCTCCAAATGAAACGGGTAAACATTTTAGCAAGCTAACTTTTGTTTTGCCAATTGGTTCAGCCACCTGGAATTACTGAGTGTAAATATCTTGTAACTACCAATCATAATATGAAAATTTGTTTGTGTGCTGCAGCCCATTTTAATTTTATGATGTTTGAATCTCCACAGAGCATAACTCATCTGATTAAGTTATGTTGATGACTTATTGAGAAAACTCAGGCTTTAGGCCTATATTAGGTGGATGGCAAAGATAGATGGTAATGAAAGTAGCCCCAGAGGCAATGACATTTTAGTGGAAGTGAAATACATCTGCTAAACTTATGTGATAATAAGTACATTTTCTGATAACCTAACTCATTTTAAATGCTCTTTATACCACATTACCAAAAAAAAATAATTAGGCCAGGGGGTTGCCACATCATGAGAAAGAAAACGTCAGAGTACCACCATTAGCAGCATCTAAGCACCAGACCTCTAACCCGTCGTGTGATTTCTATCAGCACTTCTGTAATTGTATATTGTCATATAACGCAATACCACTGTCACCAAAAGTTGGCTGCGATAATGTGAGAATGGAAAAACATGGTTCCAGTTCATCCTCTTTGGTGGGCTCTGAGATCTCCCCATCTCTCATCTTTTAATCTATTTTGATCAGGACTCTTCTCATCTATGAGCCGGATGGAGGAGATGTCAACAGTGTAAAACGACTTAACTGCACATACAGTCTTATGACATGCCGAAACGCCTGAATCTTGTTGTTTCAGCTGCTGGTATCTCCTTAACTGCATGCTGTTTGGTTGCTTTCTGATGTGATCCATGGCTGTTTACATGTTTGTCAGCAAGACAGAGAGAGCAAAAGCATCTTGCATTAATCCACAATATGTTCATCTTAAACCCTTTGCAGGTTTCACAGCAGATGCAAAATATGAAATTGCTGTATTGGACTCATCTTTTCCACATTATACCTCTGCCAGTGTGTCTGAGCTTGGAGCCTCATGCGAGCCTATCCTCAGTTATAAATTCAAAGCAGGTTGTTGTTGAACGAGGAAACACAAACCCTGCAATCCCCCAGTGTTTTGCTTCAGCTAGATGACATTGTGATTGTCAGTAGTTATTATATAGAGACTGCAAATACACAAATCCTTTGAGCTTACGAACGCTGAAGCATAAACAGTTTCATCCGCCACTAATTGCAACAACAAGAGAGACGTTTATATTTAAAAAAAATTAACAACTGCTTAATGGGGAAAATGGTAGCAGTCTGATTTAACAATTGCTCTTTTTACATTTGTTGGAGCTGAGTAAATATTTTAGAGTATGTGTTGTTCAGTCATGAGTACAAGAGAAATGTGTTCATTATTCTGCAGTTTTCACAACACCATTGGTCTTTAATTTATTAACTGGAAATACAATATTATAACTGTACATGTAATCAATTTCTCCAATCTATTGAACAAATGCTACAATAATTGATGTTGCATGTCTCCCTTCCTCTGTTTGCTGCAGCTGTAAGGATGTAGTCTATGGTGTATTTTTAACCACCCAGATGTGAATGTTTAAAAACCATCTGGACTGAAGTCCACATCAGCTTGTCCATTCAGTAAATACCGTTCAGGAAGGGCAGGTAGGTACAGAGCCTCACATAATTCTGTCCATTGTCATGCTGAAATAATAGCCATGGAGGTCCGTGGAACCTGGGAACAGATGCAGAACAATCCTTTTAACACAACATGAACAGCATGAAGCCTTTTATTGAACTATTGGTCTCATGAAATGTGAGGTCTGGTAACTTAACCAAAGTACAGGGACATTTAACAAGTTCAAGTTCATCATTTGAAGTGTTGGCTACATGACTGAGTATTGCACTACATCTGTTGTGATTTGGAGCCATTAATTAATTTGCCTATTCAGACATAAGATTCAGCTATGACAATGTGTTGGTGTTGGCATAGAAGACAAGATTACTAATGATCCTAATCTGTAGTTCAGCTCATCTGACTAGAATCACACAATGTGCACTGAAACAAGCTTTCCTATACAGTGGACTTATGGCATTACTTCACAGAATATTAATTATTTTATAAATAAACTGTCTGGTTGTAAACATGGGCCTCCCCACCATGCTCACATGCAAACTTTGTCAGTATTTTAAATCTGTTCCTGGAGAATTCATATTTGGATAACCTTCAAAAACTCAAAATGCTCTCCACATGTAAATCATTCTTTATTATTCCCACATTCAGATGTAATTAGCACCCAGTCCTTAGTTGTTTTTGTCTTCATTTCAAATACCAAAGCTGTGAAACCAAGAAAGGCTAAAAAGGCTTTAGTTGCACACTATTTTATCTCTAAAAAAATTAGACCAATTATTTTTCTATGTATCATGTAAAATTAAACACATATATACATATGATTACTATATATATATATATATATAT
>JAPMOB010219902.1:0-11945 GCA_029875015.1 Lepomis gibbosus | reverse complement strand
CCTCCCTCAGCTCCTGTATAAACGTTGACTTTTGCGCTGACGAGCCCAGAGTTTCCACCACACAGTGCTGTTGGAAAGATCAGAATTTAATTTTGTTATAATTAATTGAACAAACCAACTTACAAACCCATATATATAATTTGTGTATGATTTAAGTATCTATGTGTCAATGAACAGCATCTACTGTTGCCCTACTTCTATCAGTCTGTGTAAAATCTGAAGGAAGCATCTCACGATCAATGTGTCTTTGTTGTTCACAGCTCCAGCAACTTCAAAACCAGTTTGACTCTTGGACCCTTTTAAGATCAATCCCTTAAACCAGGGGACGGGGTCTAATTTTTAGTTAACAAAATATTCCAAATAAGGAATGATTATATTGTTGTATAATTCATAATTTATTAAAATTATTTAAAAATAATTTTGGTAAGATTGTAGTTATTATCATGACCATAAACCCACAAATTGTATCTTTAACTGCATGTGCTTTTTCCTACTCCTCTCTTCGCCCCCGGGGCCTGCTGGATCTGTTTATAAGACCTGCACTTGGCATAAAGACAGTAACACCAAAATTAGCCAATCAAAATTTAATTTGTCGTAAATCCTGATGGTCAGAACTTCCTGTATTAGACACTGACTGTAAAATATTCTGCATGTTAATGAGGGTTAATCAACTTCAAAAGGAACGCAAACAAGCAGAGATGATACAAAATTCAGCTTTTCACTGACTCTACAGCAGATGTTTTTTCACTTGCTAAGGGTGTCCTAACTTTCTAACATGAACTACATAAATTACCAGCAAATAATGAACAGATGATGAATATTTAGTTTAAATTGCTTTATATTTCATTACAATGAGCTAAATTAGATTGTGGTAATGCTCCTGCAAAAAGTAGTAACAGAGAACAACAGGACATCTGAATAAGAACAACTCCAGCAGTGTGTGCTGCAGAGACAGGTAATCAGTCCTCACCTGATAAGAAGCAGAAGAACAGAACATGGTGGATATTCATTCTGAGGTTGATTCTGATGGAGACAAATCATTCAAGTGCAGGAGAACTGCCTCTGTCACTTCACTGCTTCTACTCTGTCTGATCAGTCAGGAAGCTGAAGATGCTTTAACTCTGACAGCCAGTTCTGGGACTCTGGGTGTGTTCCTTGTTTCACTTGTTTCTCCTCCCATTCGGTTTGTCTGTGTGTGTGTGTGTGTGTGTGTGCAGGGTTGGGGAGTAACGGATTACATGTAACAGTGCTACGTAATCAGAATACAAAAAAAGTAACTGTATTCCGTTACAGTACAGAAAAAATTGACGTAATCAGATTACCGGTACATTTTGAAAAATCGTGGATTACTCATTGGGATTACTTTAAACAGAAAGTTTGCCTCCATGTGTGTTTTTTTATAAACAGTAGATGGTATATGCGTGTTTCTGTAAAAACCAAGCGGGAAGCTTCCGGTCTACAATATGAAGCCGATGCGGAAGTTCCTGAAACCTGCATTCAATTGAAAATCCAGCAGGGGGCGACTCTTCTTGTTGCAAAAAGAAGTCCGGCTCCATTAGAAATAATGGGACAATGTTTCTCCTTCTCAGCTGAATAATTCCCCCAGTAAACACTTTCCTGATGAGTTTATGGTCTCAGTTGCTAGTTTCAAGTCTTCTTCAACACAGCATGATGTTGGTTTAGTAAATTATGGTCCCATGTATTTTAAAATAGACCACAAAGCAGAGAATGTTTCAGGGCGGGATTATCTATGATTGATAAGTCGTTACCATAGCGAACTATCAATTAGGCTAGGGCCGACCACAGCCGGATCGTCACTTCCGGGACTTCCTGGTTGCAAAAACATGACATGGCAGTGCCCTATTGGCCAAACTCAAGGCTTCAGAACGGCAGTCCACAAACCAACGGGTGACGTCACCATGACTACATCCATTTCTTATATACAGGCTATGGTAAAAACACAAAGTTAGGGAGGGACGTGCGTTCTGGAGCAACTAGGGGTTAAGTCTCTTGCTCAGGGACACAATGGTGGATTGAACCCAGGTCTCTCACACTAAAGGCACGTGTCTTATCCATTGCACCATCACCACCACATGAAAAATGTAACATATATAAATCTTTAAACATGGATTTTAGGAACAGGAGATTTTGTTATTCTATGTTTCTCTAAAAATACACTGAGCAGGCAACGCATCATTGATACACTCTTGTCTTCATTTGCCTATTTGGCACTGAAGTAATCCAAAAAAAACTAAAAGTAATCAGATTACATTGCTTTTTTTGTGGTACTTGGATGATGTTACTGATTACATTTTTAAACAAGTAATTAGTAATTGTAACCCTCCCAAACCTGTGTGTGTTAGGTGTGACTTCACTCATGGCACCTGTACAGTTTCACACAGGTTCATAAGCAGAGATAGCGTGGAAGCGGGTCATCTATGGACACAAAGATGCTTTAAGTCAAACTTCCCCCTTAAACTTGTTTTTTAATTCGTCAGATCTTTTCTTCAATTCAATTCAATTCAGTTTTATTTTTTATAGCACCAAATCACAACAACAGTTATCTCACAGCACTTTTCATAAAGAGCAGGTCTAGACCGTACTCTAGACCTGCTCTTATTTACAGAAGCCCAACAATTCCCACCAAGAGCAGCACTAAGCGACACAGGCAAGGAAAATCTTCCTTTTAAGGGGCAGAAACCTCGAGCAAAACCATGGCTCAGGAAGGCGGCCATCTGCCTCGACCGGTTGGGGGTGAGGGAGAGAAAGTGGGGTGTGGGGGAGGCAGGGTGAGAGAGAGAGAGAGACAAAGAACGAGAGAGGCAGCCTACACAGTATACACATAGAGGTACAGACAGTGAAGGTAATGTTGCTATAGACTGAATGAAAATGGTACAGATATTTATAGTTGTGTTAATGATAATAATAGTAATGTTAATGATAATAATAGTAATGTTAATGATAATAATAACAACTGTAATAATAGCAATAGGACTAGTAACAGTAGTAGTAATTGTAGCAGAGGGTGTCGAGCTGTTCTCAGACGTCGCTCCTTGTAGACAGTGCCCAGAGTCCTGTAATAATTCCAACATGTTTGAATGCACCAGTGTTGCCACCTTCTATCTCCCAGAGCCCTTCTGCTCTCACAAGCACGCTACCGCCACCTGTTGCTGATTGGCTGGAACAATGCTCCAAGCCACTTTCTTTGTGTTCCATTGACAGAGCCAGGGGTGTGTAGGAAAGCTGGATATTTTTTTCAGACACAAAACGGACAGCTCTGAGGAAATACTCACTGAATTTAACAAAACATGTATTAGATTAGAATCACTTGGTATCCCTTTATTGTGCAAACTACAGGTCAGTAAATGCAAATTTTCAGGGTCAGCTATAGTGCTGTCATGGGAAACAGGTTTTGGGCCCAGATACAGACATTACGAAGACGAGGATTAGTTTGTGGTATTTGTTTAGAATATACAGGGACCTGTATACTCCCACAGTATCTCCCGGGGGACCCGGTCATATGCCTTCTCCAGATCTACAAAGCACATGTAGACTGGATGGGCATACTCCCAAGCCCAATCCAGGATCCTTGTGAAAGAAGAGCTCAGTTGTTCCTTGACTGGAACGAAAACTCATTGTTCCTCTTCGATCTGAGGTTCGACTATCGGCCAAACCCTCCGTTCCAGCACCCTTTAGTAGACTTAGTGGGAAGACTGAGAAGTGTGATACCCCTGTAATTGGCACACAATCTCTCGTCCCCCTTTTTGAACAAGGAAACCACCACCCCTCCTTGGGCACTTTACCCAACTTCCACGCAATGTTAAAGAGACGTGTCATCCAAGACAACCCCTCCACACCCAAAGCGTTTAGCATTTCTGGGCGGATCTCACCAATCCCTGGGGCTTTGCCACTGTGGAGTTGTTTGGTGCATATGCACAACCAACTGAGTTTTCGACCCCACCACCCAAAGGCATAGTGAGGCGACCCCCTCCTTCACCAGAGTAAACTCCAACATAGCGGAGTATCCCCACATCTGCCTGTCGCCTCACACCTTGAGCAACTCCAGAAAAGAATAAGGTCCAAGAAGTACGGTTCTGATTATGAAAATAGGTATAGATAAAATCTAACACACAGTTTACTCATGAATCTGTGATTGTAAAGTCACAGTCACACCCAGTAAGTTAGCCTATTGATTGTATTTTATTTTTGCAGTGGAAAATGTGTCTATGGGTTAAACTGTAAAGTTTATTGTCTATTTTACATGAATAAAATCTTGCTGATTTCTTATTTTATTAATGCTATCAAAACACATTCAGAATGTATGCAGCTAATAATGAAAAACTCACTTTAAACTACATGCTGGTTAGAAATTGTGTCCGACTTAGCCGGCGCTGCAAAACGTCACCATGTCACATGACATTAAAACCTCGCAGGAGCAAGGCGGCTGCAGTTGCCTTTCTCAGGCTGCACAAAGTTGGAACCACACTTTTGCCTAGTCTTGCGGTATTTTTCTTTACCGCAAGACTAACAGATCTCAGCTCACAGTAAGATCAGGCAGGTAGAATGTGTCCAACTTTACGACATCATTTTTATACCCCGCCCCTGCAGTCACCTGCAGCTCACGTGAGACTATGAAGTCGAAAGTCAGCCGCCATCATCTCGAATGCACCTATTATCTCCAGTAGGCCTATGATAACTACGAAAGGAATCTTCCGATCAGTGCGACTACATTATGAAAGATTAGGTTACTGTTCATTGATGAACAGTAAGTTCACAGTTAGTGTTTTCAGTATAACTGTCAGAGTGTTATAGGCTACCCAAAGACGGACATAGATTTTATTCTGTGCTGAGAATAAATCCATGATGTGCAGAGATATGTCTTTACATCGATGACAGCTTGATTATAAAAGCGGTCATGTTCAAGATCATGTTTGGATGAAAAACTAATAGCCTACCCAAATGGGATTTTAAAGTTTTTAAAGACATTAAGGCGTTCAGATATGTGCTATGTGCTTGACAGTATAAATGAGGAAATGAAACGGTGACAGCCACCTCAGGCTCTGCAGGAGGGGAGAAGTCAAAGAGAAACGCTTTTCCAACTCATCCTTCAACTGATCTGAACCTATCCAGTTAGGTTCAGATCAGTTGCCGGAGTTGCTGATCTAGGGTTTATCTGATCTCGCTTTCTGAAACAGAAAACCCAGTTTTCCTCATCTCCGGCTCGACATACACATAATCCCACTTTCTGAAATAGGGCCCTGGACAGTTTGATGAACATACATCACTAGGGGGCGCTACAAGTGCAAGAAAGGTGCTTAGCATTACACAAATTTCACTATAAATAACCTATCCATTCTTCAATTATTACAAATCTCTCAGGATGTCCTTATAAGTAACTGAAACATGCCCTTAAAGTTTCATTCAAACTGAACACCAGGGGCCGCTATAAAATGCAAACAAACTGCAGGTGATAAAACCCAAATCAGGCTACAAAACACAAATTGTTTGTCCAATCAACACAAAACTTCCAGGATATGTCTGCATAAGGAACTGACACATACACTGCAAGTCTCATTGAAATCAACCATTAGGAGGTGCTATAAAGGCATAAGAATTGGAAGAGGAATGCAAAAAATTACGCTATAGATGAGAAAATAATTGTCCAATCATTACAAAACTTGCAGGATGTGTTTCACAATAATGCTAAACCATGTGTATGACATTTTAAGTTGCTACTGCGAAAAAAGGTCTGAACACGCGAATCGCTGCTTGCAGCTATATTTTTGTCAAATATTTCTTTAAGAACATGACTTTATATATTTATGAAAAAAATATATTCTTTTATGAAAAGGCACAATACAAGTCTCATTCAACGCTTGAGACTTTTGTTGTTCTCAACATTGCAAGAAAGTATTTTGTTTTGTCACTGTACTCAGTTAAAAGAACGGTCTGTGTGTATTTTCATGTAGAGCCAGTAAATGTTATTTAAATTATTTTTTATTAATAAAATCTTGAGAATTGTACAGCTTTGTACAGCTTGTTCTTGAGTCTTTTCTAGTTTAAAATGACCATACCCATTTGGTACACCACACATTTTAAAAAGTTCCACTCCTGCGTTTGTGCAATTGTTGATAGCAATTTATAAATATTAGAATACATTAATAGTTTTATATAAAACATGTTTAACCATTAATGCAGTATGCATCTCTTCAATAATGATTGCAACCGCATATAATGTGATTACTTTTATTGACAACCTAATGAGGCTGTATCCAATGTGTAAATACCCCATTCTTCAGGACACAACACATAAAGGACTTCATAATGTGCCTGGATTAGGCCCAGCAACCTGCCTGTAAGCTGTACGGTATGCAACATAAACAGAAATAACTCAGATTCCATTTTAATCTCTCTAGTTTACTATTTATCCTTTCAGTAAAGTTCATAACAAGTCAACTTTACATGCGGAAAATCAAGTATACGGTTGTATTGTAAACAAAACAAATAAAAGTGGCTGAAGGGGGAACTTTAAGATACTTTCTGTAATATGGCCCCTGGAATATGCAGCTGGCGAATCACAGGACTCGCTGTAACTGACATTTTCATGGCTGCGCTTTCATGACTTGTATACAAAAGGATTCAGAACAAATGACACATTTTGCATCACATTACAGAACGGAGGTTTGAAATATCAAAACCATAGAAATAACGTATTTTTCAAATTATATAAATGTAAAAATGTATAAGTTCAACAGAAATACTTCAGCTATCCTAGTCTTAACTTGTACTATGACTCACACCTACTTCTGTTTACCAGCTCCAAAATCATATTCATCCAGTAGCATTAATACTGTTAAGCCTACTTTTTTCCACACTTACATTCTTAAATGCAAAAAATAAACAATACAGGCATACATTATACAAAATACTTCTGTCTCTTTAACCTTACCGACACATTGCAACAATCAGTATTTTCACAGTGACATGACCTGAATGAAGGACTAGCTAGGGTTAGATTTCCCCAAACATGAAATAACCATACTTTAGAACCATTAGCTTTATCAAATACCGAGAAAGGTGTACATGTCCAGGAGCAATGACCATAAAAGAAATGAACATTGACGGGAAGGCCGCCATGGGAGTTACACCTTTAACAGGGGAGCTATCAACACTTCAATTCACAGTATCTCAACTGTATACACCACTGCTTCACAAATTAACATTACACATTGTCAGAACAACATAATGAAGTATTTTAAGTCCAGCAAAATATCACACACATTACTAACCTGTTTTGTACAGGAAAAGCAGAGACAGAAGATGTTTGTGATCTTTCAGCATGATGTTCTCTATCTGAAGAGCTGAAGCATCATGCAGCTCTACTAGCTCTAACAGAACTGGACACTCCCTCTTGCGGCATCATTTAGCTAATGCATCCTCAAAAATACTCAACTCAAATCCCCATAACAACACATTCAAAATGTGTTTTTTTCCCCAACAGGCTATAACAAAAAAACGACTTAACAATTGTGACAATACATTTGCTGGTGTCACACTATCCCAGATGTATCATTTGAATTAAGTTGTGTGTTGTTTTTTCAGTCTTTAAGCATGCAGATATTAACCTGCCAATACAATCAAGAGGGATGTTGTTACAATGAAGTAGAAAGAAACTATAAAATATCTGGAAAGATTGGGTTTGACTTATTGAGTAATTGGAACATGCTGGACTGCATTGATTTCTTTACGTTTTTCTCAAAGTTTGGGAAAGACTAACCAAGAACACCTACATTTCTGAAGACAGACATTTTAGAATAATCAAGTGATAAAATGCTGAATACCCTGACACAAATGATCAGCGAAGTCATAATATAATTTATATATAATATCTGTCAATAAAAAAGGAACAAAATGGAACCATGCAGCACATTATAATCTGCACAGTACAAAACCAAGATTCAAATCCAAATATTACCATTTGCATTCTGTTTTAAAATGTAGGTTTGATCCTGTTCACTGGATCAAGGTGCTGGTGGAAGGTGTCTTCACACGTGGAGGACAGTTCTCATAGACTAAAGACTGAAAATAAAACAAGAACAAACTATAAATACAACAAAATTACAAATCAGGTATTTGTCATTCCTAAAAATTGAAATGTCTAGAGATAAGTTTATAATTTTATTTAAATAGCACTTTTAGAGAAAGAAGGACAAGGTCATTCTATGTAACAAGATAAATTGGACATTTTTAAGACTTAAGCATAAATGAGTAAAATAAATATTGGTGCAAATAAAAAAACAGACATATATAAAGAAATACCGCTAACAGATTAAATTAAAATGAAATTAAAACATTTTAAATGTCATAGGGATTTCCAGAGTGTGGTATGTGCACCCCTTGAGGTGCTTGAGCTGCCTCTAGGGGGTGCATGGACAAAAAACCCCCATAAAGATGGTTGGAAGTTAAAACATTTTACTGTCCTTTGTATAATTCTTTATATGGCTATATTTTTAAAGGTGTGGGAGTCAGCAGTGTAACCTAATTGTGATTGGCCCCCGTGCAAATATTTTTCTGGTGCGCTCCAACCAAAAGGTTTGTGTACATATGGGCCACAGACACACAACTCCACATATTTGCAAACCTGCAGCCTTTGATCAGCACCATGGACAGCAGCCAAAGTGCTCAACACAAATCTAACAGCCTGCCCTGGACACAAACCAGCGGACACAGTATGTCAATAACCAAAGAAAAAATAGCAACCCAGAAAGAGGGGACAGTCTGCAGTCATGGTAGTGGCTCAGAAGGATTGCAGAGGTTGAAGAGGTGAATCATTCAGAAAAATGGGCAGTAAAATCAGATCCTTTATCGTTTCTGTGGTTGCATGTGACAGAGGCATCCAGCCTCCCTCTGCTGAAACATTTTAATACCTAAAACAGGAGTCAGCAGCAATGAAAAGCCTGGCTTTAAGGAAAGTGATAGAAAGGCTGGTTCTTCTTTCATCTAACAAAGTGAATAAGGATTTATTTTGACCAAAACAGGGTTGGTGATTGTTGAAACAGTGTAAAGAAAACAAAGATGTTTTTGCTGAGTTTTGTTTTGTGTCTGTCCAGTTTGACTCAAGTGTGTTTAAAGATGATCTGCAAAGTTAATTTTCATTTTTCATTCGAGTCTGGAAATGTTTCTCTGTAGGGATTATCCTATGATGGTGTCAGACACTTACAACATAAATCTTAGCCTGTCACTGGGAAAAAGAAGCATTTGTCCCCAGCAGCCATTGCAGCCTGATTCATGGCTGCCGGCTAAAACGCAGAGTCTGAATGTTTCACTGAATTAAACGTTTAATATTTTGACCAAACCTGAGTAGTTAAGATATGTAAGTCTGAGAGACTGACATTTCCATCCACAGAGCCACACTGTTCGGCTTCAAAGTCCAAGTTCTCACTCTTAACCATTGAAACTCATGTAAACAGAGACAAAACAAGTTAAAGTTAATCACCTCCATCCGTACATTGCCTGCATTTCCTCTGTTGTTCAAACCAATGTTACTACTTGTCTTCCATTTGTAGATGACCAGCAGAGAAACAGCCAACAGCACAAAAACCAAGGGCAGGCACACAGCCAGAGGCAAGAAGTAACCTCGGCGAGGGACATAGGAGAGGGCTGGAATGAAAATAAATGAAATTAGCATACAAAGTTTAAAAGGGATTTTTAAAAATCCTGTACTGGAACAATAATAACTGTCAAAGCTTAGGAAATGCAGGATTGGATCCAATGGCCAATGGAGAAGGCAGGGCATGAGTGGAAAACAAACAGCTGGTTAACTATCTAAAGGGCTGATGAGGAAAGTGGGAGCAGGTGGGAGGGGAAGGTCAGGTGACTTGGGACTGGAGAGAAAAAGGGTTACTGCAGGACAAGAGGGAGTGGCTTGTTTTACAGTAACCCCTTTCCCTCCAGTCAGAGTCAGTGGCCCAATCTCGATGTCCACAGTCACAGCGTCTTTCTGCCGACTATTTCTGCAGACTTTGGCTGAGGGAATTGCCCACAGTTCATAGCATTTTGACGTGAAACACGGGGATACCAGGGGAAGCCCGGAAGCACAAGAAAAATTCTGGCAAAACCGCCTTAAGAGACGAAAGAAGAACTGTAAAGTAACATGCATGGAAGGAGCAACCAACCTTAACGTTAACATGGTCAGAAAAAAAGTACATGTAAATATAAACAAAAGCTCACTGATTGTTCAAAAAGCAAAGATGATTATTGACAAACATAGATAATTATTGACAATAACCTCTAGTCCACTCTGTAGGGCAAGAGCATGCAAGAGCTATAAATCAGGCAGTTGGTCTATTACGTGCCTTGGTTGTGAAGAAAGTTTTTTAAAAAAGTGTGCGACATGTTTCAGCATTGTCAAGGACACGTGATGATGTCGCAACATGCTGTCCCATTCCTATTTATTGAATTTTGAGCCATTGCAGCCTCTTGCATTCAATCACTTACCAGGTGAAATCAAATAAGTCTTAGGGCTTAGGTTTTAGGGGGGCATCGAGATTGGGCCAGTGAGATTGGCATCTTGTGGACAGGTAGAGAACAGCAATGTTTAGGTTTGGGGAAGAGGGAATGTGGCTGGAGAGGGAGAGAGAGAGGCAGAATGTGACAGTTTACAAGAAATAGTTCACATGGCACCTTTAATGAGAAAAATCTGAGAGTCTGAGATCAGAGGTTTTGGTCTAGATTTTTCTTCATTTGTTATGTGTTCAAATCAAATGTTTAAAAAAATGTAATTCTTACATAATAGACACTGATTGGCTGGAGGACTAACAGTACACTGTACCTGTTGGCTGGTTGGCGGTTTCGGGGAAAGCTGGTGAAGATGTGAAATCAGATGCTTCTCATTGATGGAGACATAAATATTATTTATACACAAACAATATACATATGTTTAGAAGATCAATTAATGGTCACAAAAGCAAATTCTGATTATCTGATTGTTTACTGATGAGAAAAAGTTGAAGTTATCCTGATCAACAAATTATATATGTAGGCCTATTAATACATTATTTTCCAAATCCAGAATGTAATCATCATATGCAAAAGTATTACTGTTGAAATGTACTGCTTTTATGACATTAAAAAAAAAGAAATAAACTCACCATCTATGACAATGAGCCGAATCCTGCGGTATGAATCTGAAGAAAAAGGTCTGCCGTAACCACACCTGTACAGTCCTGTGTCCGACTTGGTCACCTGCGTGATGGTCACATACAGTCCAGATCCTTTTTTATATTCAATAATGTATCTGCCACTCTGAGTTCTGTTCCCATCTGTTTCAATGATGATGTCCTCGTCTTTTTTACATTTATTCTTACAGAAGATCTTCTGCGTTCCATTTTTAGTCTCTGGATCACATCCAAATGTGACATCTTCTCCTTCAGTATATGTACGGATAAAACCAGAGTTTCCAGCCAGCGGTGCTGTTGAAACATTGAAAATATGAACAAACGTTAGTTAGTTTCTCTACTTGCTGTAAGATGCTGCAGTCTGATCACAGTACTTCCTGCTTCATATTAACACAGATCCACAGAGTCACACTGGGAGCTGCTGAGTTTAACCACAGTCTGTGACTTGGAGAGAAATTTAGTTTAATATCAATAAAATAGTCCATATATCATAAATAACTCACATTCTTTCAACTATTTAATAATAATATATATCCGGTTTAATTACTTTCAGTAGAAACTCACCATCTGAAACTCTGGCCTCAAAGTCCCTGAATGATTCTGGAACCGAAGTCCCGCCCAGACCACACCTGTACCGTCCTGAGTCAGACTTGGTCAGATTTGTGATGGTCACTGACACAATTCCTCTTCCAGAAGATCCGTTTCTGTATTCAATGCTGTATCTGCCACTCTGAGCGCTGACATCATCTGTTTTAACCAGAATATCTT
>JAPMOB010219900.1:0-20385 GCA_029875015.1 Lepomis gibbosus | reverse complement strand
GTGTGTGTGTGTGTCAGAGAGGGAAAGAGAGTGACAGTCAAAAAGAATGGGAAAGAAGGAACGAGTATTTTCTTTGTGTACATGACATTTGATGAGTCTGACTCGCTCTTTGGCAGATGACATATGCATGGATCCGGCCCAAGGTCTGACTCGCTTATTTTCACTGCCTCGTATGACGACCAGTTTACTGCTCAGAGCAATTTTAAGCCCCTCCACTTTAGACTTCAGAATCTTTTAACCTCCAAATATTTCTTGTAGTATGATTGCAGATTAAGTAGCTTTAACTGTGGAAAGTAGCGGTTCAAGTGCTATAAAGTCTCAGCAACAGAACTAAATGGAAAAGCTGTTTCGAAAGAAGTTTCACAGAACTTCAGGCTTATAAAATCAACTTTGTCTCATAAAATGTTTAATGCTATTTATCCATTTTATCACTGATGACTCATGTAGGTCTGGTTGGAAAAACTCAAATACAAGTACATTAATTTAAGAATTTCATTCAGGCTGTTCCTCAGGGGAAGCATGTGAGCTGTTATACCACAGATCCAGTCATGCTGTCTTAACCACAATGCATTCCATATTTTTCTTCATCACATCTCTCTCCAAAGGGCTTTCCCTGTGACACGTGGTGTGGCCAGCAACCACTTCCAACATGTCTGATAAGCACTAATTGTCCTCTCTCATCTCCTCTCTTTTTCTCTTTCTTTTCTCTTCATCCCTCTCAACTCTCTGATCTCTCCTCTGCCCTCATTTCCCTCAACTCTTGTCTCCTCTTTCATCTCTCCTCTCCTCTCTCTCCCAGGCGTCCAACCATGGCAGCTGGAGTTCCTGGGGTTCTTGGGGTGCATGCTCTAGAACTTGCGGAGGCGGGGTGCAGTTTGCCCAGCGTCTGTGCAACAACCCGCCACCACGGAACAATGGACGCTACTGCACGGGGAAGAGAGCCATCTATCGGTCCTGCAATGTCTCACCATGTCCAGCATCAAGTGAGTGTGCCTGAGAATGCATGCAAAATTATAATAGCTCACTAATGTTTATTTATTAAATAGTCCTTAATTCATTTCAAAGATCTTTTGATGGAACTTTTCTCCAGATAAGAGTTTCCGCCAGGAGCAATGTGAGGTGCGCAACGGTCCCCAGACAGATCCTAAGGGGGTGAAGACTTTTGTTGAGTGGGTGCCTAAGTACGCAGGAGTCCTCCCTAAAGATGTGTGCAAGCTGACCTGCAGAGCAAAAGGAACAGGATACTATGTGGTGTTCTCTCAGAGGGTGAGTTAGTTACAAAAAAAAAGGTGCGGTGTATATAATGAATACAAACGTGGGAGATGATAGTGATTTTGTGACTGTTTGTCTTCAGGTGGTAGATGGGACAGAGTGTCGTCCTTACAGCAGCTCGGTGTGTGTGAAAGGGAAATGTGTACGGACAGGCTGCGACGGCATCATTGGCTCCAAGCTCCAGTTTGACAAGTGTGGCATATGTGGAGGTGATAGCACAGGATGTGTACGCGTTATGGGCAACTTCACAAAGAAGAGGTAAGAGAAAAGAAAAGGCTTGAGATGTGCATTATACGTCTTTATATTGTGGGAACAATCGTGCATATACAGACATTTGCATCAGTGCACCAGAAGGGTGTCTCAGTTTTGTGAATCAGTTGTGTTAATGTTAAAGTGGTCATATTATGCTCATTTTCAGGTTCATAATTGTATTTAGTGGTTGTACCAGAACAGGTTACATGGTTTGATTTTGAAAAAACGACATATTTTTGTCATACTGCACATTGCTGCAGCACATCTTTTCACCCTGTGTGTTGAACGCTCCGTTTTTTCCGTGAGTGAAGCATCTCACTTCTATTCGATTTTTTTGAGGGAAGGCAGCGGGCAAGTGTCTTGTGACTGAGTGTGCGGCAGCTCAGTGTTGTTTCTCCACCAGTGTTTTTAAGGGCATGCCACACTAGCCGCTAGGCTAGCATTATGACGCGTGACATAGGTAGATTACAGAAGTAAAGGCTGGACTACAATCGAGCTGTTTTCAGGCAGTTCAGGAGCAGTGCTTTCTGTGGGAGATGTTCACTCCCTTTGCGGTGGACTTGTTGGCTTTTTCACTTTGCAAACCTATTAAATACACAAGAAAGATGTATAACACAATAAAGGAAATGTAAAACCCCAAAAAGTATAGTATGACCTCTTTAATATTGACTTCTATGTTGATGAAATTCCAGCAAAGCAAAGCCAGCGATAAGAAAGAACACACAGTGTTACCTACTAATGGGAGCTCTCCTTTACTTCCTCTTTTGCCCAACAGTAAGGGCTACACTGATGTGGTGAAGATCCCTGTAGGCTCCACCCACATTAAGGTTCGTCAGCACAAGGCCAAGGACCAGACCCGATACACTGCTTACCTGGCTCTCCGAAGGCCCAACGGCGAGTACCTCCTAAACGGCAAGTTCATGATCTCCACCTCCGAGACAATCATCCCACTCAACGGTTCTGTGCTCAACTACAGCGGCTGGAGCCAAAGGGATGAGTGGCTTCACAGCATGGGACCTGGGGCCATCCAAGAACCTTTGGTGATCCAGATTCTGGCGACGGACGCTAAAAATCCACTGGATGTCCGTTATAGCTTCTTCATGCCCCGCCGGACAGCCCCACAGCAGCCGTCAGCTCCGCTCATCCCCAGCCCAAAGTTGACCCCTGTGCAGAGCGCTACAACAGTCTCAACCACGACGAGGACCACCTCCACCACCAGTAGCACCACTACATCTTCTTCCACTGCCCATGTCCTGGTCCAAGGCCCACCTACAGCTACAGGTCCCTCCACCCAAACCCCAGGGCCCCAGTGGGTAACGGGATCTTGGATGACCTGCTCCAGGACTTGTGACACTGGCTGGCAGAGCCGGACAGTGCAGTGTAAGGACAGGGACGGGAAACTGTCCAAGGGCTGCATGCTAGGTTCTCGCCCATCCGCCTTCAGACACTGTCTGGTGAAGAAATGTTGAGGCGTCAGGAGAGGGAAAAAGATTTGTAAGACAAGAAGAAATTTAATCTATACATCTGATAAAGGTCTCAAGTTGTGGGTATAGGAATACAGACCAATGAATTTAGGACATAGAACCTTAAACAGGACTGTGAATGTTGGCTGAAAGTGCCTGGACCAGATACACAGACACTCAGAGACAGATGGGCATGGATGTACCTGACTACATGCCAGAACAATGTCCTGGAATAATATTAGCTATGCAGAACACATGTAAGACGGAGTACAGTTTTTGTATGATAGTGACAAGCATGGCTCTGGCATAGCTAAAGACTTAAATTGCATGTCATTTCCACATGGACAGTAACTGATTGTCTTTACTTCTCTAAATCCTGGAGGCTTTGTGTGTTTTGCCCTGTAATGGCATGTGTATCGTGTTTTTTTATGCTATTCAACATGTTCTAATCACTGTGGGGATATGGAAGAATCCCGTTGTCTTTTGTCATGAGTTCATTCGAGACAAGTCCCAACGATGGGAAACAGTCGTTCCTCAGCTTGTCGTTATTTCCACCCTTAATGTAGCCCTGTCCCACGACCGTCATACTACGTTCAACAGTGCTAGATTGCCATCTCCTATAACTTCCGCCACTGATAGGCTCATACAATTTGTCACAGGAAGTGCTTTGATACTAGCTCACTAGATGGTAAAAAGAAAGATATTTTCCATTAAAAACAACACAGTCCAATCAAAGACAGCATAGAATGTCTTTTAGAAAGTCTGTCAGTGGTGGTACTGATGGCCAAAAGATATTAGAGCATTATTATTAACATGGTGGTTTTCTTATCTTCTGAATACATACCAATTTTCTTCCGGAATGCTTTTACGAGTCACAGGGGATGGAGATACGAATGACAGTCTTGGGTCAGGGTTACCTACAAGCATTGTGTGTCTTTATTTGATTGATCTGTCCAGCTGAAAACCAGAAAAGACCACAAGGAGAGGAAAGGACTGAATATAAACTACTTCCCATAGCGATGAACATTAGACCAAGAGCGTCCAAAAATAATAGCAAATGGATATGATTTCCAAATAAGGATGCATGGGAAGGTGACTTCACAACCCAGACATTTAGCGAACAGAGGGTGTCAAATCAGTTGTACCCAATTTTAAACTGTTCAGCTATTTCTCTGTGCTCAGCTTCTTGAGAAGTTGAGAAGAAAGTTCTTCCTGATGACACAAGTATCAATTGTACTTAAACTGATAATCACCTGTACGGTGTGTAGAAACAGCAGCATGGTGTGATGGAACAAGAGTGTACTGTGGCCTTCAGAGGACAAACTTTTAAACAGTTAAATCGACAAAGGGGCAAATTAACCATGACACTCCTTAACATTTATGGAGATTAATGATGACTCACAGGTTTGGGTGCTGCTTGATGCGTGTTTGTGTAACGTGTGTGTGTCTTTTTGTGCATGTCATGTCCTAGCACATTCACGTACCCAGGCCTGTGTTTTAAGCACATGCAGTATGTACAATGAACATGTGTCTTTATCCTCTGCTGCGTCTTGAAGCTTCTTCACTCCCAGTTCCATTTGTATCAATCAATATGCTGGTGCTGGGAGGTTTAGGGTTCTCATATTTTTTTGTGGCAGTCAATATTTGTTTGTTTGTCTGTTTCTGTTATGGGAACAATGCTAATATGACAATGTGTGCCCAGGATACTCGCAATGACGGCAAGAGAGAGACTAATGCAGTCATTAATGTCCCTTTGCAATTCAGTTCATCACTCATTCTCCATTTTAATACTTTAAATCCTGTATTTCAGTGTTTGCAAATGATTGTTTATTTCTTTTTCCAACCCTGATGGGTAGTGTTTGTCACATTATAACAACTCAGATGGTGTCAAACTATTACGTTAAGTGAACAAAACAAAACTATCTTGTCTGGATACCACCAGGTTTAAGTGAAGAAATGTGCTTTTCTTGTAAATTGGGTGACCTCCTCCTTTAAAATCCTCCTCCAAATCTATGAAAAATGAAAATGTACTCTTGAAGGGAGAGTAAGTGATTCTGCAGAAGCATTGTAGGATTGAACTCACCTTTTCGGCTGTTAGTTGGTCATTTCTCTGGTGTATAGAACTCTCTCTGCCACTGCTCCTGTGCACAATGACAAGTGCCACCTGTTGCTGAATGGCTGGAAAAATGTCGGGTGGCAGGGCTGTGTAGGAAAACTGGATTTTTTTTTTCATAGCAAAAAGAGGGGGCCTTAAAATATTTGCTGAATTTAACAAAAAGTGTATTGGGTTACAATCACTTATTGTCTCTTTAAAGAAAATAATAGTGAGAACTTTACCTCAACTCTCCTGAATGGTAATCATGCACCAGCAATACAAAGTGCTGTTAATTACATACTTAATGGACTTTAAAATACCTTCCTGTAATTGTGTTCAAATTTCTGGCACCTGTTCAATGTTCCTGTGTGGCGAACTCCACCCATCTGGCACCTGTGCAGGAGAAAACAAACCACCAGAAACATTTTCCAATACTACATGACCCGGGTCAGCATGCCAATCACAAAATGTTCTCTCTTCTTCCCTCACACATTCAGATTTATTTACACAATGTAGACATTTTTGTACAAAGAATAGATCTTTCATATATGCGTTAGTATTCAACCATATTTACACAGAAATGTACACATACAGACACACACACCATTGAAACAATCCAACGTTGACAGAGTATTTGAGTATTTCAGAAACCCTCACACACACTCCATACATACACACACAAACTACTTTCAGACTCTTCCAGTGGGGAAACCCCTCTCACTGAACGACGGAAACACAGCACTGAACTTGTAATTTATTGTTTGTACAACTGGTATGTGTGAATAAAAAAATGAGATGAGTTTTATTTATTATAGTAATTTTGTATCAAATTACTATTTAACTTAGGAATCTGACTGTGCAGAATCATTCCTTTGTAAGAATATAGTGTTTCTTTTCTAGTCATCCAC
Organism: Lepomis gibbosus; assembly: GCA_029875015.1. NCBI lineage: Eukaryota > Metazoa > Chordata > Actinopteri > Centrarchiformes > Centrarchidae > Lepomis > Lepomis gibbosus. The sequence continues at coordinate 14,395 of JAPMOB010219900.1, read as the reverse complement.
ATGAATATATGTACATAAAATCTATATATTTAAACATCTTTGTGTCTGTGTTGTTAATTTTGTCATGGCATTAATGCTTATCTTACATGTGCCTTTCCACATGCTCTGCCAAGATGAAGGTGAAGCAAGATGATGTAAAGAATCAAAAGGAAAAGGACACACTATTCACACTGGCTTCTTTAAAAGTGTTATATCTATTAGAGGATCATTTTTATTGATGATACAACATGTAAGCAGCATGTTGTAGGTAGTAGGATTTTCATAGTGGAGGGCTCAGGGAAAAAATATTACATTAGTTATCAAAAGAAGAATATAAATGGTTAAATGTGTGTGGTTAGTAAAAGAGACTGTAAAGATATATAGTAGTTTGGAGGAATTTTAGTGTCTTTCCTACTTTCCTTGAGTAAGAAACAAATGCTCTTGGACAGATGTCTTTTTATGTATTTGGTGTCGTCTGAAGTTATGTCAAATAATAAATAATAAAATATTAGGTGATCTTTGCTCAATTGTTAAGTATGGCTATAGCTTCAAATAGCATAATAATCATCCCTTAGGCATCTAGGACTCCTTCCGTGACTGGCCAGAAGATACAGTGGCTTGCAAAAGTATTCACATCCCTTGAACTTTTCCACATTTTTTCACATTACACCCACAAACTTAAATGTATTTTACGTTACATGGTTGCATGTTACATGGTTTTTAAAATTTTCACAATAAAAAATCTGAGTAGTGAGCAAAAGTATTCAGCCGCCTTTAAACCCCCAAATAAAATCCAGTGCTACCAATTGCGTTCAGAAGTTACCTAATTAGTTACTAGAGTCCACCTGTGTGTAATCTAATCTCAGTATAAATACAGCTGTTCTGTGAAGGCCTTAGAGGTTTGTTAGAAAACATAACTGAGCAAAAAGCACCATGAATTCCAAGCTATGCACCAGACAGGTCAGGGTTAAAGTTTTGGAGAAGTTTAAAACCGGGGTTAGGTTATAAAAAAAAATATCCCAAGCTTTGAACATCTCACGGAGCACTGTTCATTCGATCATCTGAAAACTGCAAACCTGCCAAGAAATGGCCGTCCACCTAAAATTACAGGCCGGGCAAAGAAAGCATTATTCAGAGAAGCAACCAAGAGGCCCATGGTCACTCATGGCCTTTATGGAAGAGTGGCAAGAAGAAAGACATTGTTGAAAAGAAGCCATAAGGAGTCCGGCTTGCGGTTTGCCAAAAGCCATGTGGGGGACAACACAAACACGTGGAGGAAGGTGCTCTAGTTAGATGAGACCAAAACTGAAGTTTTTGGCCCAAATGCAAGACGCTGTGTGTGTGACGGAAAACTAACACTGCACATCACCCTGAACACACCATCTCCACCGTGAAACATGGGCATGGCAGCATAGTGTTGTGGGGATGTTTTTCTTCAGCAAGGGCAGGGAAGCTGGTCAGAGTTGATGAGAAGAGGAATGGAGCCAAATATAGGGCACTCTTGGAAGAAAAACTTTTAGAGTTGGAAAAAGACTTGAGACTAGGGCGGAGGTTCGCCTTCCAGCAGGACAATGACCCAGAGCTACACAGATGCTCTCCATGCAATCTGATTGAACTTGAGCTATTTTGCAAAGAATGGGCAAAAATTCCAGTCTCTAGATGTGCAAAGCTGGCTGGAGACATACCCCAAAAGACTTTCTATTGTAATTGCAGCAAAAGGTGGTTCTACAAAATATTGACTCAGGGGGGCTTTTCAGATTTTTTATTTGTGAACATTTTGAAAACCATGTACCATTTTCCTTCCACTTCACAATTATGTACCATTTTGTGTTGGTCTATCATATGAAATCCAAATAAAATATTTACGTTTGTGGTTGTAATATGAAAAAATGTGGAAAAGTTTAAAGGGTATGAATACTTTCGCCAGTCACTGTATATAAAGACATTAGTAGCAGCAGAAGCATACTCCATTTCAAACGCTGATTGAACACCTCAGTGAAAAACCTACCTTGAGGATTTAACATTAAGTAACTTATTGACCTGAGTGGACAAATGGCCATCTTGATCGGCTCTTTTGTTCTCTGTAATTGTCACAGACATTCTTTCTTCATCTTCGCTCCTCCAAACATAATAGAAAATAGAAAAATGACCCAGCAGAGGCACCCTCAAGCAGAGGCACTGCTGTCCTCACAGTACATTAGTGTACCAGGGCTGCCTCCTGGAGGTCAATAGCTCACGGCTTGCCTCTTTACAAGCTCCAAAATGTGATGCTGAGGCCCCACCTGTCGGCTAAACTTGTGAATGGTTCATTAAGTCATGGAAAATCTCCGCAGCAGTCAGGGGGGGGGGTTTCTAACGTCATGTCTACCATCTACTGGAAATTTATAAAATTACAGCTATTCACATTTTCTGACCTGTTGTCTTTAAGGTGGACTTCCATAATCTGTCAGTGATGTTTGCACCAGCGAGTCAAAAGTCGCACACTGTAGTGGAAATTAGATCAATAACACCACACTTCGGTCTTCATCACTGCTATATTATTAGATTATATTCTTATATATCTTGGGGNGTGTTTAGATAGTTCACGTTTCCTTACAATTTCTGGTCTATTTCATATGATATCAATATATTGAAGGATTATTAGTTAACATTAGTTCACTTTCTCTAAATAGCTGGCCCTGAACTGAATGGAGTTTCATTTGTGTCTCGGTGCACTGTAGATAATAGGATTTCGCTTTGCCAGTTATTTTAATCAAACTCCCGTGTAAACTGTTTGTTGTAGAGAGAGGACAGCCAGGGCGGGCGGGGGAAGAAGCCGGAGGACAGGGGCTCTGCCCGCCTTGGTTTGATCGCAGGGGTATCCCGATGGGGGAAACGCTCCACCTTAAGACCTCAGCGGCCCCTCTCTGCTCCCTCTCCCCGGGGAGCAGAGCTACGGAACCCGGCCACGGCGCACCACAGCCGGTTTGGCACGGAGGAGGTGAGTACGGCTCCCGGAGCTTTGGCCAGTACGATATGGTTACCATTCCCGACCAGCTGCCACCTCCCTTCTCCAGTTGCAATGACACTACAACACTGCTCCACATCAGCCACTGCTGCCTGTCATTTTGATTTAAGTTGCAATAGGCATGAGTAAATAACCGGTGTGGCTCATTGATTAAGTTAGAAAGTAGAGCAGTGCAGCAGATTTAGAAGTTTGATTTTTATTTTGGCCACATGTCATAAATGTATACACTAATCATACAAGTAAGGCGTTTTGGGTGAAATGATCAATGAGGCAAAATGACAAACACTATGCCAATAAAATATATGCAGTAATAATATGCGTGGGTTATTAGTGCATATGTACATCTTGTGACAGACAAGCAGAGATTGAAGAAGAAAACGTTTCTCTGCCCAAAGCTCTCTTTCCTCCACAATGATTGATTATTATGGCAACGCTCCAGGTCGCTGGTGCGTTTTCGTTGCGCACGGGATCTGGCCCCTCTCAGATCAAAGGGCCCTCAGGAAAGGGGTGGTCCCGGTGCAGGGGGATATATAGGAGGGACCGGCTCTCTTCTGACTGCAAGGCAAGAGCAGAGAACAGACTAAACGGTCCGAACTCAAAGAGAGAGCTAGAAACTGAGACATCTGCTGAGTTTTGGAGAGAAAAAGACCTGTTGGAATTTACTGCCGAAATCCAGCTTTTATTTCAATTTAATGAAAGGACATTTTTTCAACAAGTCAAGCCTGCACATAACTTTAAATTAGTTTTGCACTGGATTTGATCTCTTTTAAGATTTTTATGTGTGCGTAATTTTGAGGACAGTTTTGTGGAAGTTCACAGACTTGGGGTTTGTAGGTTATAGAGGAAACCCTTTTAAAGGAATTACTTGCTTCTCTTAGAGCCTTTATTATCAATTTATCTTTCCACTTCGGATTTCACAGTTATATGATGTGGGTTTTACACGTTTCCATTGGTTTAATTGCCACTCTATGCGTCGGCACGGCGCACAGCGCATGGGAGGAGAGCACAGTGGTGCCGGTCAGATTAGACCCAACAGCCCGGTCTAAGAGCGAAACCGAACCGTGGCGGACTCTCTCCGTAGAAGAGAAGGAGAAGGAGGCGCAGATGAGGGAGTACCGCTTGGACGTATTTGACAAGGAGTTGGTCTTGCAGCTAGAGCCTGACCAGACCTTCTTGGCGCCGGGTTTTGTCTTCCACATTGTGGGGAGTCCCGAGTCCGAAGCGACACAGGAACCAAAGAGCGGAGCCGAGTCGGGTTGTTTCTTCTCGGGCACGGTGAACGGGGAGGAACACTCTGCAGCTGCGCTCAACTTGTGCCACGGACTCAGGGGCGGATTCTACTATCAGAGTGAAGAGTATTTCATTCAGCCCCTCAACTCAAGTGGCTTCCTGGGCACCGAGGAGGATGTCCACGTGATCCGCAGGAGAAGTCGGGCGGTTTTGGTTGAGGAGGGGAGCTCCAAGTGCGGGGTCAACGAGGACGAGGAGAGGGTGCCAAAGAATCTAGAGAAAGAAGTCAGATACGGAGCTGCTAACACAGACCAGACTGGTAAGGCTGCAGATAATATAATAGACCAGCTGAAATGATCAGACTAAAAACCTTAAAAGTGGCCAAGGAAACAGAAAAAGTGTTTTACTTACTCCACTGAGTGTTGTGAAATGTACTCGCCTCATTTACAGCTGCAAACGGACATATTAAGTATCTTCTTTACAAGTTATTGGCTATAGTGAAAGTGCAGACCAAAGTGCTGTCAGTTGGATTTGTGCGTATGCCATGGTGCACAGCATGCGCAATGCACTCAGATACCTTTTTGACAGCGCAGTCTACGCACTGCCAGAGATGAGGAAGGGAGGGGAGTGGAGTGGGGGCGCTTCTCCAAGGGGAAAGAGAAGGAGGAGTGACGGAGGAAGGGGAGGGGAGCAGCGGGGCCAGCCAGAGCCCGGCAGTGCTGAGACGTGTACACTCACCTCCTGGTACAACTCGCACCGGCAGACATTTTTCCCCAGAAAGGATTTTCTCCCTTCGCCCTTTCTCAGTAGAATAATTTTCCACCAGAGAAGGTCATTTGTAGGAATGTTGCCCCTGAGGAGGAGGAGGAGCCGCCGGTGGTGTGACGCTGAGTCACAGCCAGGCACATCCGTAGCTTTCTTTTGGAGCCTCTATCCCCTGGGAAAAAACGAGGCTTTGTGCCTCTATTTAGAACACTGCCAGTTTTGTTGGGTGCAGACTGTTCCAGACAAACTGAATCATTTCTATAAAAAATGTCTCAGAAGTTACAATTAGGACTGAAACCTGATATCAGCTCACATGACCTGTGAACCTAAAGTCTGACCTCTCTCTGTTTCTCTTTTCTCTCCCCTCAGCCCACCACAGAACCAGGCGTTTTGTTTCCACTCCTCGCTACCTGGAGATCATGTTGGTGGCTGACCAGTCCATGGCTGAGTTCCACGGCGCAGGGCTCAAACCCTACCTACTGACCATCATGGCAGTGGCATCCCGCCTCTACCGCCACCCCAGCATCCACAACTCCATCAGCCTGGCGGTGGTGAAGCTGCTGGTGGTGTATGAGGAGGAGCGAGGCCCTCAGGTGTCCTCTAACGCCGCCATGACCCTCCGCAACTTCTGCCAGTGGCAGCGCCAGCATAACCCCCCAAGTGACCGCCACCCAGAGCATTATGACACCGCTGTGCTCTTCACCAGGACGGTAAGTTTGCATCAAGGAAGAGGAAGTGTGTTAAAAAAAGAGAATTGAAATAGAAAAAGAGGAAAAGATGCAGCATTCAAGAGAATTTAAACATTAATTTTGCTCTCCTGTGTAGGACCTGTGTGGTGCCCACTCTTGTGATACTCTGGGCATGGCAGATGTTGGCACAGTGTGTGACCCTGACAGAAGCTGCTCAATTATTGAGGACGATGGGCTGCAAGCAGCATTTACTGTGGCACACGAACTGGGTAAGTGGAAAAAATCCATGTATGAAATTTATTTAATCACATACTCCACGTATGCTAGAGGTGCTCAAAGATCTCTAATCTCATGTCTGTTCTCCAGGCCACGTCTTCAACATGCCTCATGATGATGCCCAGCTTTGCTCCGGGGTCAACGGTGTCCACTGGGGCTCCCACATGATGGCCTCCACCCTGTCTAACCTGGACCAGCAGCAGCCATGGTCCCCTTGCTCTGCCCTCATGGTCACTACCTTCCTGGACAACGGCCATGGTCAGTGCCTGCTGGATAAGCCAGTCAAGCCTCAGCCGCTCCCCCAGCCCCTGCCCGGGACGGTCTATGGCGCAGACCATCAGTGTCGGCTGACCTTTGGCGAAGACTCCCAGCACTGCACAGACCTGAGTACCACGTGCGCAGCATTGTGGTGCACTGTGACCACATCCAATGGTGTAACAGTGTGCCAGACTAAGAACTTCCCTTGGGCTGATGGAACACCATGCGGGAAAGATGGCTACTGTCTGGCTGGACAGTGTCTCAATAAGAGCCAAGCCGCCAAACACCAGGTAGGAACCAGACCCAATCCAATTACACATCAGAACCCCACAAAAAACACTGCATTATCCAAAAGCAGTAAACATACTTCGCAAAATGCTTGTTCTATTGTGCTTGCTGTTTGACCAATCTAAGTTTTAACTCAGCTTTGAATCAGTTAACTCCAACACAGTCCAATATTGTAATTGTCTTGTCTTTGTTTCTTTCAGACTCCTGTCAATGGTGGCTGGGGAGTGTGGGGTCCCTGGGGCGACTGCTCTCGGACCTGTGGTGGAGGGGTGCAGTATTCCTTCCGCGCCTGTGATAACCCTTTGCCCAAGAATGGGGGCAAGTACTGTGAGGGCAAGAGGATCCAGTACCGCTCCTGTAACACAGACACCTGCCCCTATACCAATGGTAAGAGATCTTTATTATCGCATCAGGAATAAAGCCTTTACCTTGAATTTAGAAGTCATATTTTAATATACCTTGCACATTGGTGTGAAAGTTAGCATGCGGTTCAGCCTGAACAAACAGTAAATCTGACCCCTCTGTCTCTGTCTCAGGCCTGTCATTCCGTGAGGAACAGTGCCTGGCCCACAATGACATGTCAGCCCAAGTGTCACTGGGTTCAGGCGAGGGAGTCGAGTGGGTGCCCAAGTATGCTGGAGTTTCACCCAAAGACCGCTGCAAGCTGGTGTGCCGGGCCAAGGGGACCGGATACTTCTTTGTCCTCAAATCTAAGGTGAGAATTGCAAGTCTCTGAGTTTATCTTTAGTCTTTATTCTTGTGCAGATCGATCTACTGTAATTTCTCCCATCCCCTTGCTGGGGATAAGATTTTTTTTTACCTTTTGACTCAGACTCTTATGTAACAGTCTCACTAGACATAACTCTCATGTTCCATTTGTCTCTCTGATGCCCTCAGGTGGCTGATGGCACACCCTGCAGCCCAGACTCCACCTCAGTTTGTGTTCAAGGCCAGTGTGTCAAGGCTGGATGTGATCGTGTCATTGGCTCTAACCGGCGCTTTGATAAGTGCGGCATGTGTGGTGGCGACAGCTCTACCTGCAAGAAAGTGTCTGGCTCTCTGGAGCGAGCAAGGTAAACACCTAGCAGTCCTTTTGTTATGCACAAACATTATTTCTGATAATATACACTGAAACCTCGTAGCATGTATGTCAAAATCAATTTTTTTAAGCTTGACCTCTGTTTTGCTCTGTTTCAGGCCTGGATACCAGGATGTTGTAACTATCCCTGCTGGTGCCACCCACCTGGATGTCAAGCAACGTGCCCCAGGCAATGGTCGCCCTGATAACAGCTACTTGGCAGTGCGTCGCCAGGATGGAACCTACCTGTTAAATGGCGATTATAAGCTGATGACCATGGAGACTGATATCACCTTGCAAGGGGCACTGTTGAGATACAGTGGCTCCTCTGCCACCCTGGAGCGCCTCCGGAGCTTTGCCCCACTCCCCGAGCCCATCACCATCCAGGTCCTCTCTGTGGGTGAGGCACCAAGGCCCCGGGTTAAGTACAGCTACTTTGCCCCTAGACCCAACAATGCTGCTTCAGTTTCCAACAACAATGGAGGCCGCCGCCCGTCCATCAATGCCATTCCAGAGGTGGGAGGAGCTGTGTGGACCCTGAGGGAGTGGGGTCCATGCTCCCAGACCTGTGGAGGAGGTATGCAGCAGAGAGAGGTGGTGTGTCTAGATCCGCAGGGTCATCCCTCCAGAGATTGCCCAGAGGAGCTGCGCCCATTGGCCTCACGGTCCTGCGCCACCCAGCTCTGTCCATCCTGGCTTCTCGGAGAATGGTCGGTATGCTCCAAGACCTGTGGCCGAGGCTTCCGCAAACGGCAACTGCGATGCATCGGCCATGACGGTCGCACACTAACCCATGACAGCTGTGACCCCAAAGACCGGCCGCGACCCCTGCTGGAACTGTGCAATCAGAGTGCCTGTTAAGTGACTGCTTCCACAATCTAACCTCCTTTTTATACACCTAGCTTTCAGAAAGACATCAGATAAAAACTCTGATCTTCACTGCCTCCTTTTTCCCACTGACAATCTAAAGAGGCCGATGAATGTTTACATCCAGAGCACGAGTGCTGCAGGTTTTCATGGGTTACAGGTAGTCAAACAGTCCCACATGTCAAAGGGTTCACAATGATTGCGACTGCAAAGGTCAGATGTTGGTCCACAGTGGCAACGCCACCTAGTAGCAGCAATAAAGACTGATTACAGCTTGCTGCCTATCTGGCCTCAGCGCAGCAGTGGCACATTTGCCTCTTGTCAAGGGGAAGAAAGCATGGACCTTCCTGATATCCTAAAGGAGCGGGCTGCTTACCGTGCCAATTACATGCTTGTGTAGGTCTGTGCGTGTGTTTGTGTGTGTGAAAGTGTGAGACTGTGTCTGTATATGTAAAATTTTAATGCATGTATATGATGTTTGTCCAAGCTGGGCTGGATGAACACATAAGGGTTGGGGTGGGGGAGGTTATTGCAGATTATATAAAGAAACAAATGAAAGAGAAAAGCTCATATTCTACTAGCTCACCCCATCAGGTATGGAAAATAAGATAGCTTTGTGTTTATGTTCAAACTTGCCAGATTACATTTATTTATCACAAACCCGTAGCACTTCATCTTTGTTTTTGCCAGCGGCACATTGTAACACCCAATTGTCTCTAAATGCCTCAGTACAGCGTACTTTGTCCTTTAGCCATATCTTGCCCGAGTCTACACAGCCTTCAATGAGGGAACTCTTCAAAGACCAAAGAGGAGTGTGTAAGCGTGTGTGCGTGCATTTGTGTGTGCATGTGTGGAGACCTAAAGAGGGACTTGTCTCCTGCTACTACTTCATAAGTAAGTCTCTCCTGCCTTCTGCGAAGGCACCTTGTTTTTTGGCTATGAAGTTTCTTTTGTACAGAATATCCAAACATTATTTATTTTTGTACAGCCTGTTAAATATAATCATGTGGCTTTTAATATTATTTTGTATTTGTTATTGAGATCACAGAAGGGAGTAGAATATAGAGAGTATTTATACAGTGTTTATGTGTGTGTATATATATATATATATATATATATATATATGGTCCTAGGTTCATGAATAAAGTATCACAATGACTTCTCCCGAGTGGTTTGTCTGGTTGAAGGTACACTTATCTGCACACATTTTAAATGCTCTATATGAATCAATTACATTAACAATGTCTACAGGACTAAAATATTTACGTATTATTCTTTGATACTTGACGGTAAAAAAAAATATGGTGCCTGCGCCTCACAGCTAGGCTACCTGTTACAGCGGAGAACGAACATAAATGTCACCATCTCCTGCCAATCTTTACAAACAGTGTCAGTTTGTGAACCTGTCCAAGGCTGCCAAATATCAGTTTCACTAATCTACATTCATACACTTTCCTACTGATATTAGCCACCAGTCCTCCCAATACAGAAATGTTCTCACTTCGATGGTTTAAATTTGAAATTGGACCTCACAAAGATAGCAATACAAGTCCATATCCACACATACAAAATTTATAAGGGATTTTATATGTTCTGGTTTGTTGTGATTTAGGTTTTGTCCACTAGATGGGAGAATTTCAGCATGTCCTCTAATTTGGATACTTAATCACTGTCTCCAAATATTGGAGGAAAAGGGCAGTCTAGTCATTGCTGGACTGCTAAAGAACAAAAGTGAAATTGTGGGCCGCTAATAAGCAAAAAAAAAGAGGCTTAGCATACCAACACAACATTTTTTTTTGTGAATAATTTTTTATTTGGTTTCATATTAACAGACAGAAACGGGAAAAACATAAAAGAAAGGCTCACTCACTCACCTCAACCTACAAACGCACACCCAACCACACACATACACACACAGACAATATAAACAAAACTAACACCATTCAGTAACTTAAAGAGCTTCTGACCAGGACCTTATGCTCTTTCCTTTAGCACCGTGAGACCGTGCAAGTTCCATCAATGGTGTAGTCAAAGAGTATGTGGTGGTTTCCACCATATTACCAGGATTTTCTTTGCAGCAGTTAGGCCAGAAAGCCAAATACTTTTTTCATGCACAGACATCAGAACCTGAGAGTTATCATTTAACAAGCATAATACAGGACAGAAAGCAATGTCTTTACTGAGAATTTCAGATAAAGATTTAGTAACTTGTGACTAAAAGGACTGTACTTCTTAAGTGAATGGATCGATGATTAGGATTTTTAGAAGCTTGGTTAATGTTATTCCAAATAGTTTTCCAAGCTATTGTAGGGGAAATTAAGCGATAATCATTTTGCCAGGTTGTTTGAATTGCAATTGGTTTATAGGAACTTTGCATTATTTACAACACAACATTTTGATAGAACTTTGCTCTGTGGGATTTCTCCTGTCATTCCTCCCCCCAAATGTCCTTATATTACCATTAATACAACTCTTTGAAACTTAAAAAAGGTTATTTGTTTGTTTGGAGTATATGTGCATTGGGAGTTGCGGGTTGGAGGGTTTGTTGTTTTGTTTAAAATTATCTGTGGTCAGCCCCCTCTGAAAATAAGTCAGCACTGTCACTAAAGCCTGTATGGCACTTCCTGCTGGGCCCTGAAGAAGACGATCCCCCGCCTTGTTGGCTCCCACTGTAAGCAGAAATAATTTTCCTGTAATTATGGATGGTTAAGAAGAAGATTGGCCATCTCTGTAATCTGCATAATAGCATAATGTGTCATCAGACTAAAGCCTAAACAACTGCTGTAGGCAATAATATATACTGCATGTTTTTTCCCCCCAAATTACAATTGATAAAGAAAAACACACAACCGGGGAGGAAAACGTCATCATTAATATATACGCCTGTAATGAGCCTACTTTTTTTTACCTGCTTGTTTTTTCATGTCTCGGCGTCACATCATTACAGCTTAAAAGAAACATCTGGAAGGCATTATGAATCACTGCCGCTCAGTGTGGGTGGCATTTCCGAGAACTAAATTATCTTCATCCTTTTGCCACCCTTGGTAGCAAGTTTGTTTAAATTATGCCAACTTTGATCCGGTTTTAAATCTTCAAAAGCAGCAGCGTTCATATTTATTTAAATCCATCATGGCCAAAAGCTTCACTAGTTCTGTGAAATAAATGCCATAGAAGTCTATGTAAAATATTGATTTTTATGAACATATGTGTCATTTACTGATAAAATTAACTCATATTCAACAAAAAAATCAACTTTAATTGTCCTTATTTTGACGCACATTAGCCTACTTGTGCAGTGCTGAGGATCATGTTATTGCTGAAAAACATCTCTATGGGTCTATCTTGGTCCATTTATTCTAGTATCTTTGTGGGCCCTCCTCCAGTGATGTCCCTGTATACTCTGTACCATTCCTCTCCAGCAGAGAAAGGAAGAATTTACCATATCAAAACTAAGTCAATAATCTTCATCAGGTGTGTGCTTGGTCTAATGTGTGTGTTTCAGTGTTTTTGACATGAAAGTTGCAAAAGTGTTAATAGGATGAAGTTCCCAGATTACGCCATCTTCGCCATAACGGCTGCGGGAGATATTTAAACGTAACGAGAAAAGTAGGGCGGCTCGTGTTGTTTGGTGTCTGAAAATATACCCGCGAGTCGCGTACCGTCTCGTCACACAGGTGTTAAGTGTCATCCTGTGCCGCCTAGAGTCATTAGCCTACAGCCTGATTACGCTTATTATTTTCAATAGCGGTCGTGATGTGACAGCAGCGGAGAGGAGCGGTTTGTCGAGCGCACGGTGGCGTGCCCGCGCACGTGCAAACGCGCACATCACATGGCGCACAGAAAGCCGTACACAGGGCTTTTTTTCTCCTGCTGCGTCAAGTTTGACAGACATAACAAGAATAAGACCGGAAAACAAGTGAGCGTGCCTTCAAAATAAAGGTAAATTTTCTCTTTTTAAGGAACTTTAAAAGAGAAAATGTGACTAACAATAATACTACTTCCCATATCATCACTAATAGCCTACTACGGTTAATACCACTACCACATCAACTAATGATTATTATTTTATAATAATTGATTTGTAAGTCGTACTAGGTGTAAAAGAATGCTGCAAACAATATCATTAGAAAATATTTTAACATAAACTGATAGAAATATGTCTTTGGGTTTAAAGGGCTGCTTAAACAGACTAACTTTACACAACGCAGGAAGCACAACGCAGCCTACAAAAACAGTTGTGTTATGTCATTTGACTATTTGCAAAGAGCATTGAATCAGGGGTGGCGGTGGAACATGCTTTTGGTTTGGGAAACCTGGGTTGGATTTCCCACTGTGACACATCCACCAGTGTGTCCCTCAGCAAGACACTTAACCCCTAGTTGCTCCAGTGGTGTGCGACCTCTGACATATAAGTGTAAGTCACTTTGGATATAAACGTCAGCTAAATATGTAACTGACTCAAATTTAAGTGAATAGCAAAACACTGATGGGTGCATTGTTTTATTAAGGCTAGAAATGTTATTCAGTAACCTTCAAGATAATGATTTAAAAAAAGATACTCCCCAAAGAGAGGGATACATTTTAACGGTTAGCTGTGGTTCTTACTCTACACACTTGAAGAAATCATTTAAATACACTTGTGATGGTAGGCATCAAGTGAAAAGTTAAAGGGAAAATCTGAAGTGAGTGGATAAACATAACAAATGCAAGAGCTTCCACACAGTGCTTATTTGTATAAGTATATGTGCTATGACCTTCAGCGAACACCCATGGGAGAGTCTGCAGCGATGTGTTGCTGTAAGCTGATGTCTGAATTACAGTATTTTGCATTTGTCCGTCCTGTAGAAAATAATAGGCTATGCCTATCTTACATTCACATTCAAGTGTCCCTATTGGATTGACATATATACTAATGTTAATTTACAATATTCAGATCATCATTAAGGAAAAGAACAAGAAAAAACGTTACCAAAAGTTTGAAATGGAAAATCAAATAAAGTAAACATTTACACACAAGAAAACACCTGTGTGAGTTACCAATGCGAAGTAACAACACTGCCACATCGATTAGTCTTATTTTGAAAATATCTACCAGAAGTTAGTTCATCTTGCGTGTGACTTTTTCTCTCTCCCTTCTCTCTCTCTCTCTCTCCTCAGTGTAAGCTCAACTGGGTAATTTGAGCAAACGGGGGACGGCNGAGGGGAGGGGAATAAAACTCTCAGCAGTCGGAGGTGTGGGAACCAACAGGACGGAGCAGCGACAGCGGAAAAGAGGCTCACACGTGGAGGAGCAAACAGAGGTTCACTTTTGCGGGGGAAATACTTCAATAGCATACCGAAGACATAAGGAGCAGTTGGCTGCTGTCTTCGTGGGGGGGGGGACACAACAATGCTCCTGGAAGAGCCAAATAGGTGACTGCAACAGGCACCGGGAAGAAGCGCTGTTTATTGTCTTCTGTCATTTCTCAGAAAATAAAAGAAGTCCAGAAAGTGGACGCACGGGGAGAGAAGGGTCATGGAAAACCCCTGGAGGAAGGGGAGGAGAGGGACGCAGGCGGTGAGATGGAAACTCTTGAGGAACTCGCTGCTGCTTTGTTTATTCACCGGTGAGTTTGTTTGTTTGTTTATTCAGTTTAAATACTTGTCCACTTTGTCCATCCAGCCACAGGTCCATAATGTATCGCTCCTTCGTTGGTTATTAATGATGCGACCTCAGCTCAGAAATGAGGTGCTGGAGATAATGCGACCGTGTTGGGAAAATATAGAAAGTCAAAGAAATCCTTAGAAGACAGTGATTTATAACGTCTGTATATACTGATCACGTTTTGGGACGTTTTAGTCGCGTTTTCGTTCAAATTACGCACAGCCCAAAGATTAAAAAAACTGCTGGAAACTTTTAATCTGAGTCAAGCCTACGGCACAGTGCTGTAGAGGGGGCAGGGGAGAGGACTAGTGTGT